>PVJN01027865.1:0-27704 GCA_004026805.1 Lasiurus borealis
GCTGTTTTCAATACTCTGCTTTCTTGGAAACCTGGAGGGGAATCCTTCCTTTCCTCTTCTCACCTTCTGGTTTCCTAGCAACCTCTGGCATCCCTTTGCTTGCAGCTGCATAACTCCATCTCTGCCTTCATTATCACATAATGCTCTCTGTGTGCATCTGTCTTCTTCTAAGGACACAGTCCTATTGAAATAGGGACTCATTCTATATCAGAATGGCATTGTATTAACTCATTACACCTGAAGTGACTCTGTTTCCAAGTAAGGTCACATTTTGAGGTGCTATGGACTTCAACATCTGTTCCATTTAAGAAAATGGGGGGGGGGCACAATTCAACCCACCACATGGGGCAAGGAGAAGAAGGGATAGAGATAATATATATAAATATTCGAATCTCGAGGTCCGTTGTCAACCTGATCCCGAACATACAAGAGCTGAAATGTTACACGTATGTATTTTTCATAATCTGTACAACCTTATTACCTCTGCTATATTATAAACTCCTTGAGGACACACGTATCTAAGCTGGCACTTTGAACTCTGGGAACATTGTCAGAAATAAGAGCAGATTTAGAGATAGACAAGTTGGAGTTGAGTTTTAAATCTACCATTATTGGAATTATATACCCTTAGACAAACCACCCCAATTCTGTCAGATTCAGCCCACTCCTGTGTCAATGGAGGTAACCCCGGTGCCTTACTCTGCTCTGGCATCTAAAACAAACTATCGCAGACTGGGTGGCTTAAACAGCAAGTGCTTGTCTCACAGTTCTGGACATTAGAAGTGCAAGATGAAGCCCTGGCAGATCTGAGTTTCCCATGAGAACCAACGTCCTGACTTACAGATGGCCACTTTCCTATTATGTCCACACATAGTGGAAAGAGCATGTATTTTTTTAACTACCTAGTTTATTAGAAGTGAAATAATTCTAATATGCTTCCTTTACTTCTCTAATTACAGGCAATCCTATTTGTTTATAACCAATAAACTCTGCCATTTTGCAGAGGCCATCATGTTTTGCGAAATGTAAGCGATGATTTCATGATCCACCCTCGGTCCTAGATTAAGGTGTGATATTAATGCATGAGTCTTTTACTCAGGAATGGGTAGAGTACCAGGAGCCTTACGTCTCTACCTCTTTAACTCTCCTGGCAAATAATCTTATTGAATTTTTGGGGGGAGGTGATTACCATTTTTTAGTTTAGGGCTTCTAACTATTCCAAAGTCCTCTAGCATCAAATAATGTGAGGCAATTTATTAAAAAATACAGTCTTTCTTGCCTAGTCTCCTTCCTATAGAACAGGGGTGGGAACCTTTTTTTCTGTTGAGGGCCATTTGGATATTTACAAACCTCATTCATGGGCCATTCAAATCAAAATCATCAACCTAAAAATTAGCCTGCTATATTTGGTCACACATTCAATGAACTCACACCTAATGCCTTCGCAGGGCCAGACCAATTTTTTGCAGGCCTTCTATGGCCTGCAGACCATACGTTTTCCACCCATGGGGAATCCTGTGGGAGCCCTTTCCACGTCCCGCATGGTTCAGGGTTCGGGTTCTGAAGGAGGCCACATCAAATGAAATGAGAAACTAGAAAACATTAATTTGGTGATATTGGGGAATGAGGCAGGAGCCTTCCTCTAGAGGAAAGGACTACCACTTGCTCTGGTCTTTTTCTCCCTTTTATTAATGCTTTGGGACACATCCCTAGCCTTTAGGCAGGAAATAACAAAACAGAAATTCACATGAAACAAACAGGTAGAGGCTGCTTCAGCCAACAATGTTTCAACTAAACAGTGAGTGATTAGCTCTGACCTTTCAGAGCAGTTAAGGTTGACCAGCCTTCTGGTCTCCTGTTCACTTCTTTCTATTAGTGAGACAATGTTTGGTTTCCGGCAGAATCCTATGTAATAAAACCCTAATATGCAAATTGACCAACTGGTGGGATAACTGTTCTCTATGAACTGGTCACCAGGGGGCAGACCCTCAATGCAGGAGCTGCCCCCTGGTGGTGAGTGCACTCCCACAGGGGAAGCACTGCTCAGCCAGAAGCTGGGATCAGCAGCGGTGGCAGGAGCCTCAGGGGCAGCACTAAGGAGCAGCCAGCCAAGCAGTAGGGAGCAGCAGCAGGCAGGCAGTAGGGAGTGAGGGGTCCTGGATTGCGAGAAGCCACAGGCCAGGCCGAGGGACAACCCCTCCAGCCCCAGTGCACAAATTTTGTGCCGTGGCCTCTAGTAGAATAATAATTTCTGAGCTAATTTATGGAATCCATTTATATGAGATCAGTTTTGCAATAATAAATATTGGCGGAAAATAGCAGGGGTGAATTTCAAGGCATCATGTACATTAAGTAAAAGAAACCCAGCCAGCCCAGACCAGTTTGGCTCAGTGGATAGAGTGTCAGCCCGTGGACTGAAAGGTCCCAGGTTCGATTCTGGTCTTGGGCATGTACCTTGGTTGCGGGCACATCCCCAGTGTGGGGCATGTAGGAGGCAGCTGATGGATGTCTCTCTCTCATCAATGTTTTTAACTCTCTATCTCTCAACCTTTCTCTCTGTAAAAACTCAATAAAAATATATTTAAAAAAAAGAAAAAAAGAAACCCAGCTCAAAAGACCACATACTGTATGGTTCCATTTATTTGACAGTATGTGGCCTTTTATAGAGACAGAAAACAGATTGGTGTTTGCCAGGGACTGGCATAGTGGGGAGGCATTGACAACCAGGGAGCAGGAGGACATGGCTGGGGGTTGAGGAGAATGTAGTTCCAACTGTACTAGATCCTAATTGAGCTGGAGGTTACATGACTGTCTTCATTCGGGAAAACCCGTACAACTATAAATGCAATCACTGTCACAGGACATACAATATGCCTCAACTTAAAGAATGTTTCTATCTTCCCTTGTAACTACTGAAATGAATGTCGCTGCTACATGCTTTGACCCAGATAATTTAAATTAGCGTATTCAGTGTTAAGCCCTACCGGTTACCTTAGAAAATTCCTTTCATTTTCGTGTTGAATGATGTCTTCTTTCATGCTTTCACTTTTCCTGATAACAAAGTTATAACTCGTGATTGAGTTTTGCTGAAGACTTTCCTCAGATCCCGCTGTCTGTAACTTCATATTCAGTGTTACAGAATTACCTCCTTTTAATGCATGTCTCTGGTATTCAGCATTGAATTGGGAATATGTACATACCCGCTGTACCATTCTTATTCTTTTCATAGGTTAAGTTTAATACCTTTTTCACACTGATTGCTATAAGATGAAATCTGTAGAATCATATTTCCTCTTTGTGGCATATTTAACCCAGAAAAACGGGAAAATGATGAATATATCACATTGGGGTTTTCTTCACTACTAAAATAACCTGCAGTGTTTTTTTTGTTTTTTTTTTCCTAACAGTTAAAAATACAGAAAAAAAAAAACAAAAAACCTCTATCTGTGCTGCTAAAATTGCCTATACCCATTTGACTGTGCCCCTAAATGCTTTTGACAGTGTCGATGATGTGTGAGGGAGGTGGATGCAGCTGGGGCCTCGGAGATTTCTGAAGATAATACCCTGATAGTAAGGAGAGGCCCATATTTAGCTCCCTCGGCCCCAAACACACATTTCATTTTGTGCGTGTGGAAGAGCCATATGCTTCAGTGAATGTAACGATGAATTGCACACCGCCCAGTGAGGAGGCGGGAGGAAGAGAGATGTTCATACAAATCCATGGGCAAGGCTGAAATAAGCGAAACCAACCGTGCTTGCGTTTTCTATCTCGTTTGTATTTAATGTTTCATGGAAGTCTATATTTAAGGAGCTCATGGTTATTTGTGTGTTCTATTTTTGACTTGGTTTTTAGAAAAGCCTGAATGGGCTGTGCCACTATTCTAAGTATTGTAATTAATCTTATATTGTGCTTCTCTGGAGTTTGATCAGTTATTTTGTACTAGCTACAAGCTACTGGTCTTTAAATGTGTAATCAGTAATTATTTTCTTTACACAGGGAGATTTTTCTCTAATGCCGGTTTACTAAAACATTAGCATGTAAAGGATTGTGACGTTATGAGACTGCTATAATGGATTAACTAACATTGTCCTCTTACAGCTATAGTTATGATACAGTAATGTTGCCAATTCACTGTGTATATGCATTGTTTTACACAAAATTAAACGCAAGGCTTACATGACATTTGCATGGATTTTAGGTCTATTCAGTAAAAAGATAAGTCCAAGGATCAAAGCAAGAAAAAAAATAAAACTCAGAGGAAAGAAAATATTCTAGCATAGAAAGATACATCGCCTTTTCCCATTATATTTTATTATTTATGCCTTCTTCTCTTTAGTTCTCTGAATAAAATATGAAGTGTCCAAAAAATGTATACATACTTTATTAGCTGATAGCTCAATCAATGTTTCTTTCCTTTCAGATTTAGCCCATTCCAATTAATAATTATTCAGTGCGCGTATATTTTGGGGGCACTCTGTACTTGTAGATATTGTCTAGAATAAAGTCCATAATTAAAATAAATTGACAATGGAAAACATTCCAGTTGAAAAAAATTCTGCTATTCTTCTTATGAATATGCTGTAATAGTATTAAATGTGTAAGTCATTGCCATATCTAAGTTAATCAACTCTCTATATGTTTTTAGTTCAATTTTAACAAATATTTGCCATCTTTAAATGCAATCAGTTAAAAAAGAAGTGGGACATTAATGGTAAATGTGTTATATATAAAATAGTAAGATTGGGGAAGAAAACAAGAAAAGAACAGATTTGAAGATGTTTGGCAGATCTGTACAGTCAATACCCCACAGGGAAACATCTGGAGGGCTGGCACTGTGCCATATATACCTTTTTTTTTTTTTTTTTTTTTTTTAGTAATTTTCCTACTAGGGTGTGTGAAAATGCAGTTGCTAAAGTTAGTCAGTGTAGGATTTTTGGCTGTTGGATATTAATTGAAGGTCACATATATAAGGGAAGCGGCATAACATAAATATTATAAACAAACTATCCAGTCACATTAAAATATTTGATCTAGCTGAGACCAGTTTGGCTCAGTGGATAGAGCATCGGCCTGTAGACTAAAAGGTCCCGGGTTTGATTCTGGTTGGGGGCATGAACCTTGCTTGCGAGCACATCTCCAGTGTGGGGTGTGCAGGAGGCAGCTGATTGATATCTCTCCCTCATTGATGTTTCTGACTTTCTATCCCTCTCCCTTCTTCTCTGTGAAAAATCAATAAAATATATTAAAAAAAATTGATCTATTGTTATAGTGGAATAGGGAGCTATTCAAAAGACAGGGAAGGTAGTTCTGATTTTTTCTTCTTTTTGTTATCATGAGAGGATAAGCTAAATTACTGCCAATGTTTTCATGAAATAATATCTTTATCTTAATACCTGTATAAACTTCCAGGGACAGTCCCTGCTGCTTGAGTTAGGTTTGAGGTAGCATGCATCTTATTCATGCGATGCCAGTGGACAATAGGAGTTTTTAGAAAGATCTGCCGAGTTTTTACGACACACACAGAGTGACTCAGGCCAGTCTCTGACTTCATCAGTGCTGAGACCCTAGGAACTTTTTTTCACCAAAGAGAGAGACCTGGGAATCAGTGACAACAGGCAGGGCGGGCCTGTGAGCACAACAGCAGAATTCCTGTGAGGAGCACAGCTGACCAAGGGACTTGGGTAATGCATTGGAAATCCCTGGCCATGTTTGTGTAAGGCCAGTGGCGGGCAAACTCATTAGTTAGCAGAGCCAAATATCAACAGTACAATGTTCTTCTGAGAGCCACATATATATATATTAATTTTTTACAGAGAGAAAGGGAGAGGAATAGAGAGTTAGAAACATCGATGAAAGAGAGACATCAACCAGTTACCTCCTGCACGGCCCTCACTAGGGATGCGCCCACAACCAAGATACATGCCCTTGACTGGAATCAAACCTGGGACCTGTCAGTCTGCAGGCCGATGCTCTGTCTACTGAGCCAAACCGGTTTCGGTGAGAGTCAAAGTTTTTAAACTTAAACTTCTTCTAATGCCACTTCTCCAAGATAGAGTCGCCCAGGCCGTGGTATTTTGTGGAAGAGCCACACTCAAAGGGCCAAAGAGCTGCATGTGGCTCGTGAGCTGCAGTTTGCTGACCATGGTGTAAGGCCGTAACTCTCATAACAAAATGCCCTGGAGATTCTAAAGCGTACATTCTAGGAGACTAAAGACTACTTTGTAAGCAGTTTAACTTATTTGTTTAGTTCTTGGAAGTTTAGTTTCCTAACTCTCAAGAACATTCCTGAGCATGAAAGGTAACTACAATACTTGTATGCTGTTGTTTTTCCTTCCTTACTTGGGATTGGGTTATACTGTGCGATCTGAAGGCCCCCTCCCTAGTTTCTTTCACACAATATTTCTCCTAATAAATTCCTCTGACATTAATCCCTTCCTGGCATCTGCTTTGCTGAGGATCTAGACCAATGGTTCCCAACCTTTTTTTTTTTTGCCATTCCCCACTCGAGCATCTCTGAAATCCTGATTGCCCCCACCCCACTGTGACATGAAATTCTTATTCAAAAAACGAACTACTATTTATATAGAGCAGTGGTTCTCAACCTTCCTAATGCCGTGACCCTTTAATACAGTTCCTCTTGTTGTGGTGACCCCCAACCATAAAATTATTGCTACTTCATAACTGTAATTTTGCTACTATTATGAATCATAATGTAAGTATCTGTTTTCCGATGGTCTTAGGCGCCCCCTGTGAAAATGTCATTCGACTCCCAAAGGGGTCGCAACCCACAGGCTGAGAACCACTGATGTGGAGGAAGCCTAAAGGGCCACTGACTGGGTCTAACCAAGCTTCCAAAGAACATGACACCCATGAAAGAGAAAAATAAAAGAACGAAAGGACAGTTGAAATACTGAGGAAGAAATCAATTAATATGAAATGACATGAAAAAATAGCAAATAAAGTTTCAAAACATATAACTGAAAACTCAAATGCACAAATATGTCGCAATATATATTTGTATACTGTATATGAAATCCCTAGAACCATAAAAAATGCAAAAATCATTATTAATAACTCATTCTTAAATTGACCTCCCCTCTCCGTGGGACATATGCCCCATGTTGGGAACCACTGATCTGGACTAATGGTCCAAAATTATAGTTTTTGTTTCTAATGAAGAAATGGAAATTTGTTGCAACTCAACAATATATTTTCCAAGAAATTCTACTCAATGATATCAGACAATTATTTTCCCTTATACACCTCTCTGAAGATGTATAACATGCAAGAGAAGGAACTCTTTATATCAGGATTATTACTTCTAATTTTACCTGGTACTATTATTTGAAATACATTAGTGTAAACATATTCACACACAGAGAGAACTACATACATTTTACCAACACATTAAGTGAAGACTATTTGTGGAATATTTCAGTGTAGATAAGAAATATGAATTAGGGTTTTATCATTGAAGTGAGAGAGACCTCAGAGGTCATGTGCACTTTCTCATTTCAAGTCTAATATAATAGCCAGACAACTGAATAAGATCACCTGAATAAAACAGCTGCTAGTTGTGAAAATAGAAAATAGTATATAAGGCACTCTACTATAATTACTTATATGAACTTTATAACACTTAAACTTCAAAGCATAGCCAGTGAGGAAGATAATTAAGGAATAATGACTTCATTATTCGGAACATACATCTCAAAGTGATTTAGGTGACTTGCATTGGGTACCACATTAGGAAGGGCCAGCTTCTGGTTAACTCACATTTCTCAAGTAAGGCTGAACAGAGTTATTGCTTGGTGGACTTGACTCTTAAAGAGGCCCATTTGATGCATTTTTTAAAAATACTCTTTAAAATTCTCATTTTAAATGTACAGCCATTTTTTGTCACTTCATTCTACTGATAGTATCCATTTTCATTTAATACATGGGAATATATAAGACTTGTCCATTAAATAAATACTATTTCTCTTCTTTGCAGAACTTGACCATGACATTCTGTGTGTCAACATGTTTCCGAAGCAGCAAGCTCCTCTGTCATGTTTAAGTAGAAACGGGCATACAATGATTATTTAATAATGATGTGTTTATTCTTGGAAACTCTATAAATAAAAGGCAATTATTAATTCTTTAGATATTGATGTTCTTGCGTGAGTAAAGGTTGATTAATGTTGTTAAATTCTCATTTTGAAAAAGTGTTAATATGGCCCACAATATTATAGAACTTAGTGAGATAAAACCTATTGTTTTAAATAGGTTATATAAGCAAACATGGCTTTAACTTAATTGTCACAACATGCTGTGAACATAACAGCTTTTCATTTTACATATATACATCTATATCTATCTATATATCTCTATCTACGTCTATATCTATATCTATATCTATATCTAAATCTCTAACTATCTATCCATAATCTATCTATTGATTGATTTCAGAAAGGATTGGTGAGGAAGTAAGAGATGCAAACATCAATGATGAGAGAGAATCACTGATTGGCTGCCTCCTACAGGCCCACACTGGGGACTGAATCCACAATCTAGGCATGTGGCCTGATTGGGAATCAAACCCTGACCTCCTGGTTCATAGATGGATGCTGAGTCATTGAGCCATACCATCCAGGCAACAGATTTAATTTTATACTACTCCACTTTTATATCAAACTATAGGCACAGTGCACGAATTTGTGCACCAGTGAGGTCCTTCTGCCTGGCTGCAGGATCAGGCTGAAACTGGCTCTCTGACATCACCCAAGGGATCCTAAATTGCAGAAGGGCACAGGTCAGGCTGAGGGACCCCACTGGAGCATGATGGAGGCTGGGGAAGGACGTGGAGGTTGGCCAGCCTGGAGAGACTGCAGGAGGGCTCCAGAGCATGTCCAGCCCATCTTGCTCAGTCCTGATCAGCCCAGACCCAGCAGCAAACTAACCTACTGGTTAGAGTGTCTGCCCCCTGGTGACCAGTGCACATCATAGCGAGCAGTGAGTGGCCTTAACATATCATTAGCATATTATACTTTGATTGGTTGAATGGATGGCCAGTTACAAATAGCATTCTATATACTAATACAGACATGAGATAGCTTCTGTGATTAAAAAATGTCCTTTTGATTCCATAAGTTCTTGGTCTAGTTTATTCTTTTCTGAAACCTCTCATTTAATTTATTAGCTGGTTGATCTTAAAACTATGAACAAAAAATTATACCACAATTCTGAAGTGTGTCCATCACTCTCAGCCATATGAGAACTATTTATTCACACCGTTAGTCCTCAATTTTTGGACCTGTGTGCCACTCAGCAAATGTCCCCATATTAATGCACATATGGTATAGAAAGAGCTTCCCAGGAACTCTTTAATTGGTCTGCCAAGAGACTGACATAATGTGTTGTTAAAGGCGAGAACTAAAGAGAATGTGCGGTGGAAAATCCCCTCGCAGCCTTTGTTTAACTGAAAGAATGTTAGAAGGAAGCCTGTGTGTGTGAATGTATATGTGCTGGGCAGAGTTCCCAGAGTCGATTTAAAATGAGGTTTCCGTTATGTGGGTCTTTGTCATGCACAATTCCAAATTCTCACTGTTATCTTATACCTGTCTAAACCTGACTCTTTATGGTCCATCAATATTCATATTTCATAATCATTCAGACCCAATGAGAAACATGCTATTTTTTATCTTTGTGTCATATATTAGAAACCCCTATATAATTGGTTGTTTTACTTTCAAGCTATTCTTGCAGGTACAGATAAATCCTTGAAAAATAATAACCCAAAAAAAATAATTAAAAAGTCTCTCTTGCTGAGACCGGTTTGGCTCAGTGGATAGAGTGTCGGCCTGCAGACTGAAAGGTCCCAGGTTCTATTCTGGTCGGGGGCATGTACCTTGGTTGTGGGCACATCTCCAGTGTGGGGCATGCAGGAGGCAGCTGATCGATGTCTCTCTCTCATCGATGTTTCTGACTTTCTATCCCTCTCCCTCCCTCTCTATAAAAATCAATAAAATATATTAAAAAGTAAAATAAAATAAAATAAAAATAAAAGTCTCTCTTTACAGATGCTGTTATATTTATAGAGGACAAATTTATGAGGTAGGTACATTAGTCCCATATCACAGACTCAGACACTAAAATAATGATGTCATTTTTAAGGGTTATACTTAAGTGGGTGATGAACCTAGAAATCATGGAATTCAAACATATATGAAATATGAGGCATATCATTTTCATCATGCCTTCATTGATATGAAATTAGCAACATCCATGAAGGCATGCTATGATAACTATAAGAAATAAGTTCAGAATTGCAAATTTTTCTCATGCAAGTCAATCTATGTTTGTTCTTATCTCAAATATTTCAAGACCTTCTGACTCTTTGGATATAAATTATGCAATACGTATACCAATACACTCAATATTCTCTGTTGTACACACCTATGAGACTTCTTTGTTCACAAAATCCACTATTTCTAGAAAATGCTAAAGATGCTCTCTTGTTTTGGTGTGTACTATCCCTCATGTTACATCGCCACATATTTTAATTTTGCTTTGAATTATTTGAAATCAATGCCTGACATGACACATGTTGAACGATTTAAGAGTCCATATCCACACTAGAAGTGACATCTTCCAATGGTTTAATTCTTTAAATATCAGTGGATTTATCAATTCTAGTCAGAAAGCACTATCTTCCTCTGAGCTGGTACTTCAACCTAGATTGCTTTTGCCAATAGCTTCATGACAATAAGTATTTATCTGAGGAACTTCAAATACACCCAATGACACCCTTTGGCTTGCCAAAACAATATGATGTAACATGGTATCATAAAAACGCTGTGTGTTTTTATGATACCATGTTACATATGGAGAAAGAGAGGAAATGTATATCTGTATATATGTATATATTACCGGTATGAATCATGATTCCAAGAGAAGTAAGATATTTCAGCATGAAAAATTATCTTCAATCTCATAAAAGGAGTTTTCACTTCTACAATAGGCCTCAGATTTTTACAATAACTCCGTATCTGAAGAGAACATTTGCTTTACATTGCATAGATAAAGGGAATATTTAGTGGCTTTACAAAGAGAGAAAAAAAAATTATCAAAGCTGATTTTCAAGTCTTCACATCTTGAAAACAGAAAAAAATAAAAGCTTCAAGACTTAACAGCAATATTAAACACTGCCTTCTTCCTTCAGTAAAGGAGTAAATTTTGTTAGGGTTGAACTTCATCAGGAAATAATAGGTCTTTACTTGGCTGAAGGATAAAAGGGAAGGGACCATAACTATGTTTTAGAATAACAGTGTCAAGTAGAATAGCAAGTGCTTTGATCCTGAACATACATTTGTGTTTTCCCCTGTATAGCTAAACTTGTAATTGAAAAAGTTAGTTTTCAGTACTTTTAAAACGTTACTGATGTTTGTCTCAGAGATAATGAAAACACACCAACACACAACCCTACTTTGATGAATATGGGGAAGCGTTCTATTTTAGAGTCTTAGTTGGATGGATAGAAATAAATGCTGAATTAGTTTGCTCTTTGGGTAGCAATACCTGTTTTCCCTACTAAATCTAATCTTTCATTTAGAATATTTTCAAGTTTAAAAATGCACAACATAGTTAAGCACACCTTTCTTGCATTTAACAAAATGCAAAAATTAATGAATTGTATTTAAGGATATGTAAAATTAATGATTGAAATGCAAGCGGGAAATAAACCAACTTTCTGAGCCAATTGTAGGAGGAATAGACTAATCAGTGCCAACTCTTCGAGCTACTTTCTATTCCTCAAACAGTGTTACTGCTGAAGACTATTGGGGGATTAATCACAAATCTGCTACCGTGTTGTTATTAAAACTCAAGAAAATCTGAAATCTATGCATTAGGTTATAACATATGCAACTCTTAGAAAACAAATGGAAATGAATATTTGCTGTCTGAACATCAGAGAGAAGTTTGTGATATATAATTTGCTTCAAATAAACTTCTAACCTAGGCCTGCATATAATATTGTGAATCTTATTTTTTTTTGTTTTTGTTGTTGTTGTTGCTGTTATTGTTTATGAACATTCTAGACTGACCCTTGGTACTCTAACTTCATGAAAGTCATTAGAGACCAATCACTTTTTACTCTGTTTCTCTTGATCTTGTGGCAAAAGTCTACTGACCTTGTCTTAGGAGGAGCTAAATTAGCATAACCCTCTGCCAACTTGCGTGTATGGTGTCTCTTACACTAGATGGTCTCTTACACTATGCAGTACTCATTGCTGACAGACAAGACTCAGCATTCTCATCAAATGAGCTTATCTCGAATAAAATTTAATCAATAAATCTCCTTCACACAGTTGTATCATTATTGTAATATTTTAAATACTAGCATACAATTCATGACTTTTTAGCTTCTCTCTGAGAGTTCTTCATGCACTAAACATATTTATTGTACAACTCTTTTTAAAAAAAATCTGATTTATGTTTTTATTGACAGGTTTTAAATATATAAATTATTATTATTACAATATATATATTTATTATTATTATTATTATTATTATTATTATTATTATTACAAAAAATGTACCACAAACAAAAAATACTTTTTAGGTAGGTTATACCATAACATGTCTTAGTTCAAGCCTAGAATAAGATCTGATATCATACTTGTAACTTATTCTATTTACAAGAGATTGCTAAAAATCTAAACATGTAAAATCTAAATAAGGTTTGTGAAAGGGTTTGAAAAAAAGGAGTTTCTTCACTTCCATAGCAACGTCAATTAAAAATCCTTAAAATATTAAAGAAGTCTAAAGAATACAAATTTTTACAAAGGAATTGGCTACTACAAAAATAAAAAATAAAAACAAAAAACAAAAGGGTATGTATGAGGCTAAGAGAAGGAAGATTAACACACACAAAAAAATATGGAAAATGTCCTAAATGATCATTATGTCAAAGAGGCAACTCTCACTAAAGTCCTGGCTCCAGATGGAAAGCCATCAATATATTCCAGAATATGAAAAAAAAAAAATGGGACAATTCCTGGATGCAAATTATACAAATATCACCTTAAACAATCTCAAGGCAGCCATGTGATGGCATCAGAAGATTTCAAGTAAAAACCTTAAAAAATTTTTACATGAGTTTATTCATCAGAGCAAGTCAAATTGGCCACTGTACTCCTTTGACATGGGTGAGAAAAGCTAAGAGTTGGTGAGTGAGGGTGACTTTGGCGCATGCTTCATATACTTTTCCAGCATCAGGCTGGAAAAACTAGCAACAAAAGGTTTTGGACATGAATCAATTAAACCTCATGGTCTTTGTGAAGACTTCTAAGCAGATTTCACACAACTGCAGCCTGCAGTGGTTTTAAAATACGGTGTGGTTCAGACCCATTTATTTTCATTATGGGCTGAGTCTCTTCCTTGCTAAAGCTTTTGGTATTGACTATATGAAAGATTTCTTCTTTTTATGTGGGAAATTTTCAACCTAACAATCAATTGGCAGGGTTATACACTGAAGAGTTTCACTAAAACATGAGATTTACTCAGAAACTTCCCTATCTAGGTCTTCCCTAACCTATAGGAAAATTAAAACAAATATACAAAATAAAAAAATAAATAAAATAGAAATTTAAACTAAAATGCACAGATTCAGGTAACTCCAAAACCTCTTCTGAAAAAGACACGAGGAAGACTGCCTTCACATCTTATGTAAGGCATCTTACTTGGCAGCGTTAATAGCTATCAAAAGCAGGGAATTTTCAAGGTGTATTGTTTAGATCCATATCTCTTAAAGGGACATAAGTTATCCTTGAGTCATTAGAGATTCTTCCAGCTAGCAAAATTAAACTGAGAATTCTTTGAAATCTTCCAGAATATTTTGTGTATGTATGAAAAGGAACCGATTTTCCTCAATGTCTTACAAGTAATTAATTTTGTGAAGATTATAGTTTCTAAGAGCCAAAAAACAAATTGCATATGACCAAAACTATACATAATCTTGTTTTAATCTGCTTTCCATTGTTTATTGTTTTCATAAATATTTTGTTTTTTGTATGATTAAGCTTCTACATTGCTATTGGATCATTGATATCTCTTTACTATAACACCCAGGATAACCATATCTAAATATTGATATTTATTTCTCTAGATACTCTGAATATCTGGTTAAATTCTCTTTTTATTTGACCAAAATGTATAATCAAGTTAACTTTTAGATTTGTACTCTTTTCCCTCTAAGACATCATACAGCTGGTAATTAAACAGTTGGTTTAATGGGTTAGTCAATAAATTACTTAGTAGTTTTCCACATGGCAAACACTATAATACAGAATTTAAAGTCAAAAGTAGAAACGGGAGTTACTATTATCCCAAAACAACCCCTGTGGTCCTGTAAAGGGAGCTAACAAGCTAGCATTTTTAATTAAACCTTTTGTAAAGTTGAGCTTAAAAAAAATGGTAACAGATGATGCAATCCACTTCTCTATTCTTTTAATATTGCTTCGGTTAAAAGTGTTTTTTGTAAAAAAAAAAAAAAAGAATTGTTAGCTACTTTGTAACTGGTGGATAAATGGTTTATTTGTGTAAGAGTTCCAGGAACTAGCTTCAGAGAAGGAAGCTGACCCCAGCAACCAGGTATTCTGGCTGCTGGAAACTTGCTGACTCTCAACCTCCTCTTGACAAGTTTTGAGATAACGGAATGGACCATCCTGACTTACATGTGAAGAACTTTCAAATCCTTCCCCTCAATTTCCTATGCTCTGCTTTCCCTCTTCATCCTAATAAAATCCCTGTTTTTACTGAAATGTTCTGATGAACTTTAGGACAGGAGTTCACTATCTTCTCAGGCTGCTGGCACTTGAATAAACCATCTTTCCTTACCTTGGCCCCTGCCTCTGTAGTGTTGGTTTTCACAACAGCAGAAAGCTGAACCTGAGTTAGCTCTCAGTGACACATATTCGAAGACTCAATGTGGATTTTATGATTCATATCGAAGGTTATAGGTCTAAGGTTTGTGTGCCCAATGTTTCAAAACAAAGGCCAATTTTTAGTTCTTCAGAGTTTGGAGTAAGGAAAGGTTTATTGACTGAGAAGGCCTAGCTCAAGAAGATGGGAGGACTAATTCTTAAATCCATCTTAGGACAGTCTGGAATCCAAGGATCTTTTATTGTTAAGAGAAGGGAAGAGGCGCAAAGAAAGGGGTGGGTTCTGGACTTAGACAGGCATGAGAGATCCAAGGAAGTGTCGGACATTTCTCAATCCCTTTGTTCCTGGTTGGTCCCTTGAACCCAGCTGATCTGAATCCAATTAGGGAGACTCCAGTGAATCTTTGAAATACAGTGATTATATTGTGCATACTTCCCCACCTCTTTGCTGACCAAGAGGCTGCTCAAGTCTCCAGCAGAATTCTTCTGGTTAATTAGCATGCCATAGCAGGAGTTATTAGTCTGCAGGCCACAGAAAGAGGAACCATTTTATGGTTACACTCTTGCTCCTAGATGATTTCTATATTCACAAACATGACTGCTTCACACTTGATCATATTTCTATTGCATGGTGCTAACTTCATACAATAACACACAACAACCTCAGGAAGGAGTATTTTGCCTAAAATCATTCTGTGTTCACAAAAAAAACTGTCCTTTGATTTAAGACCCAAATGCCTTTTTGGCAAGATTTGGCTCTGGAGAGATAGCTGAAGCTCATTATCCCCCTGAATCACTCATGCATGGGGTAGTCCCACACTATCCGATTAAAGGTATAAAGTATTGAGCTGATTTGAACATTCTCTTAGAGAAGCTAAGGCGACAATCTTGGTTTGAAGCTAACTAAAAAGATTTCCTGCTAAACTGAAAAGCTCAGTAATCTCCAGAGAATTATAACAGAACTCAGTGGTATGCATCATAGCACTGATGTTTTCCAGGATAAACTCAGCAACTATTCAATATTAAAACACAAAACAAGAAATGTGACCAAGTCCCAAGGGACCCTGAGATGATACAGAGGTTGGAACTGTTATAAAATAGACTTTAAAGATGTTCTCAGAGCCAGGATAACCCTGAGATAAAGCTAAATATAACGGAAATAATTATAAAGAGCTAGCTTCAGAAAAATGTAAACTATAAAACAGAACGAATGAGGGTTTTGAAACTAAATAGTTATATATATTAAGTAAATTCCATTAGATGAACTCAAGAGAATATATGTGACAGAGGACAGAATAAGACAAAACAATAAAAACCACATATGATAAAGTACAGAATTAAAATATGAAAAGTAAAAAGGACAGTTTCAAGGACAATTAAGAAAATACCAGAAACTTAAACTAAACATGACATAAAAGTTTGGGAAGAAGAAAAAAAAATGGGGAGAAAAAAATATTAAAAACAATAGTTCACAATTTATTGAAAGAAACAAGTTTATAAAGATGCTCAGGGAACCACAAAAGTTATAAACTCAAACAGTATACTATCAAAAAACATCTCTAGAAAATGTAACAAAACCAAAGGTTAAGAAAATATCTTGAAAGCAGCCATTGAAGAAGGGCATATTACACACAAGAGAACAACAATTTTATTTTCAAAACCATTAAAGGCCAAGAATAATGGAAGGACATCTGCTATTCGCAGTTAAAAATTAACTATACATTAAACATTTTATATCTAGTGATATATTATTCAACAATTAAAGCAAATACGAATATCTCAAATGAAGGAGAAATAAAGAAAAATGCATAATAAGTGAAATTGCTCTACAAGATATGTTAAAAATGAATCTACTAGGCCGGTTACTGGTTAATAATGCAGATTTTGTAATCAAAGACAACACGATAATTTCAAGAGAAACATCACAAATGCTTTCTTCAAAGTAATGTCCAGTGCTAGATACACATTTCCCCATTTTTCAGGTAATTTGTGGATACTGTCCCAATAGAGCTTTTCTTGCTTTGAGGCAGACCATTCAGAGACCCAGTTTTCCACCTCTTCATATATTTTGAAATGCTGCTCAGAAAATGCATGTGTCATTGATCAGAACAAGAGGTAATCTGAAGGAGCAAGGTCTGGTGAATACAGCAGGTGGGTTAATACTTCCCAGGCAAGATCTTCTAAACATGTCTTCAACTGGTTTTGAAGTGTGATGGTGCATTATCATGAAGCAAAATTACTTTTCCGTATCTTCTGCCACATTCTGGTCATTACACGATCCAAGGGTGGTTCAAATTGATTATTTGTTGTCGGTAGCGATCAGTATTAATGATTTCCCCTGGTTTTAGAAGCTCATAATACACTATGCCTTCCTGATCTACCAAAGGCAGAGCTTTCTCTTCCTTCCGAAGTGATTTGGCTTTGCAGTCAATGTTGATGGTTGACCTGACCTGATCAACCCATGATTTTGTGCATTTGGGATTCTGAACATAAATCCATTTTTCATTGCCAGTCACAATTCAATGCAGAAAAAGACTTTCTTTAGTGGCCTAAAAGCAACATTTTACTGATGATTTTTTCCATTTGTCTTTCGTTTAATTGATGTGGCACCCATTTTCCTTCCTTTAAAATATTTCTCCCTGCTTGTAAAAGATCAGGAATTGTTTGCTGAGCAATATTTAATCTTTCTGTACATTGTTTTTGAGTTTGACATGTATCTTCATTCAATAATGCTTGCAATTGTTGGTCTTCAAACTTTTTCAGTTGACCTGGACATTCTTTGTTTTTCACATCGAAATCATCACTTTTAAAGTATCTAAACCAGTGTTCACAAGTATCTTGAGATGGAGCATGTTCACCATAAGCTTCCCGAAGTGTCCGGCAGCACTTTTCTTCAAAATAAAGTAATGAATTATAACTCCCCACAAAATTTTTTTTTTTTGGCTCAAAATTAGACATTTTTAAGTGTAACAATATATATTGTGTTAACACCTTACAACAAAATAGGATACTTATCAAGTTATATATATATATATATATATATATATATATATATATATATATATCATCTATTGGAAAAAAAATCTATTGGAAATATATATCATCTATTGGGAAAAAAATCTGCATTATTAACCTGTACACCTAGTACAGATTCCAAGGAGACAATAGAAGAAGGGAACCTGAATCATTAAGAATGAGGGAACAAGAAAAGAAATGTCAAGTATCTGGTTACTATAAAAATAATTGTCCTCTCTGGTGATCTTTAAAACTTCTGATTTGAAAAGCAAAGCTTATAACACTTGTCAGTGGGGTTTTTAATGTAGGTAGATGCAATACATATGATAATTATAAAAGTTCACAATTGAATAAGTGGGCTTATATTATTGCATATCATCTACCTTTTATGTAAAGTGGTAAAATATTAACTCTAAGTAAACTATGAAAAGTTGACATGCTTTTTAAAATTCGTAAAGCACAGAAATAAAATAAATGATAGAGTTAAAAAAGCAATGATAACCTTGGCTAGTGTGGCTTAGTGACAAAAGTGTAGGCCCACATACATAGGATTGTGCATTCAATCCAGGTCAAGGGCACATACCTGGGTTGTGGGTTTGCTCTCCACCCCTGGTCAGGGCATATGCAAGAAACCACTAGTTGATGTATCTCTCTCACATTAATGCCTCTCTCTCTCTCTCTCTCTCTCTCTCTCTCTCTCTCTCTCTCTCTCTCTCTCTCTTTCTCCTCCTTCCCTTTCTTCCACTATCCCTGAAAAGCAATGGGAAAAATATCCTCAGGTGAGTATTTTTTAAAAAAGGCAATCAATAAATTTAGATTGATATGTGTGTATACACATACACCTACATATGTATGTGTACATATACATATATTCAAATAAATTTAAAAAAGACAGCAAAGAAGAACAGAGGAACAAAAGTAAAAACAAGAACAAAACCCAGGGCTTTATTTGCATACTCTAATATGCAAACCACTTCGAACAAAGTTGGTCAGTGACAGTATTTCCTGGGAGTGAGCATGGAGGGAGCTTGGGAGCTAAAAACTCATGAGTGTTGGTGGTAAAGCTCTTCTTTATTTATTTTTATTTTTAAAAATATATTTTATTGATTTTTTACAGAGAGGAAGGGAGAAAGATATAAAGTCAGAAACATCGATGAGAGAGAGAGATAGATCAGCCGCCTCCTGCACACCCCACTGTGGAGATGTGCCCGCAAGCAAGGTACATGCCCCCGACAGGAATCAAACCTGGGACCTTTCAGTCTGCAAGCCGACGCTCTATCCACTGAGCCAAACCAGTCTTGAAAGCTCTTGTTTATTAACTTATTTGTGATGATGATTTAGCAAAACTGACAAATCACTCACTTTAAATATGTGCAATTTATTGTAGGTCAATTACTCTTCAATGAAGTTAAAAAAATTCAAACAAACTACTGTCTCCTACCAGAAAAAAGAAATGAATGGGAATTTATTATCTTGGTAACCTGATGCTTAAGTGTGGTGTAAAACAAAACATAACAGAACAAGAACAAAAACAAAAGCAGCTACGCCTTGATTTATAAGTACATCAACTTATTAACCAGAGGGAAATTGTGGCCGAAATGTCTTGCTTTGTTCTCAAGCCTCTTTATTTCACAGCACACACGGTGCTCAGGAAGATGGAGAAAATCCCTCCAGCTATGGTTCAGGGAATAATATGGGGGAAGGAGGGTATAGATAGTCCAACCAGCCTTAAAGGTGCATGATTAAAAAGTTCATGGGCATTGGCAAGGTTTAAAAGAGAAAAACCCAGGGGATATAATATTGTCCTCATTAGATCTAGTGTGATTCACTCAGGGGCAATATTCTTTCACTTACATCACCATAGGCATCTGTGATTGTTAGTTAATATCAACAAAAATCACCTAGGAAACAACCCAGAAATGAGAAAAAAATCAGCTAACATGACAAATATTCCCACATGGGGTTTTGTTGTCTTTTCTGAATAGAAATGTGTTTTTTTTTATTTTTCTTTTGGTTTAATTTGGGTACTCTGGTACCCAGATTAATTCTGGTCACAATCATTCTTTAAGTATCAGGCTGCGTTAGGCCTTTCAAACCTGTGATTTCCAGAGGCTTAAATGCCACGTTGTAACCTCTGCCGGAAAGGATCGAGTAGCAAAAAGAAAAAGAAGACCAGACACTTATAGGCAATGAAACACCCCCACAGGTACCCTTATGTAGTCCCTACACCCCACAGGTGAGCTTGCTTCCTCCCCACCTCCAGGGGGGAATGCACACGAGGCGGGGACTGGGGAAAGAGACCACCCCAATCTGCTTACGTTCGCTATTTTACACCCCGATATTTTTGTCTACAATTCAAGACTGCAAAAAAAAAACAAATAATTTCTCAGTAGCTCCAGAAAACTCTTACAAGACAATTTTTTTTTTCTGGGTAAACGTCTTTTTTTGGTGGGGAGGAGAGGAGATGTAAGAGATATATGTTATCTTATCAGAGCAACCGTTTGCTAACCTGGACAAGTAACTAACCAATGAGGACAATTATTTGCTCATCACACTACTTCTTAAGTATGTGTTGCAATTCTCTCCACCTTTTAAAATGGAGTATTTGTACAAGAAAAGCGGTGTTTTCAAATGACTAGGCAGAGAAATAGATAGGCTAGGCTCCATGAGCTGACTCAAAAATATCATTAGCAGAGACCGGTTTGGCTCAGTGGATAGAGCGTCAGCTTGTGGACTGAAAGGTCCCAGGTTCGATTCCAGTCGGGGGCATGTACATTGCTTGCGGGCACATCTCCACTGTGGAGCGTGCAGGAGGCGGCTGATCGATGTCTCTCTCTCATGGATGTTTCTGACTTTCTATTTCTCTCCCTTCCTCTCTGTAAAAAAATCAATAAAATATATTTAAAAAATATCATTAAAATCTATTGGTCTTCTTCCCCTTTCTAAGTCACTAGATGCTAACTTCTGCAAAGGCTGTTTGATCAAATCAGGTGATAAAATAGGTGTGTGGTTAATTTAAACGTAAGACAGTTTCCGAGAAATAAGAATGTCCCTCCACTATATACGTTACACTTTGGTCCTTGATCAATAGTGGGGGTTCTCACTCCACCCCCAGAAGCTTGAGGCTTTCACTTGTACTCAAGTAGGGAAGATGGGTCTCTTCCCTCTTTCTTGCCCATTTCTTCCTCACTCACTACAGCTGTTTCATCCCCTTGGGGAGTTTAAAGATCACTTGGATTTGAATATCACAAAAGAGATAGGTAGAGAGGATAAGACCAATGCACAAAGAACAAGTAATAATTGTATGTATATTACCTCAGTTCTCGGACTTAATTCATTGCAAAAGGCTGTTGGAAACCAAATCATTGTTTTCCATTAGAAGTCATGTAAATGAATTAATTCATTCCAGACCCTCAAATGATTCCCTGTTTTAACCTTTCTTATATACTGCTCATGTCTAATGTACTGTTTAATCTATAAATACACATCTTTAAAAACAAAAAGGACATGAACTGTAAGTAAAAATTGAATAAAAGAAAAGAAAATATACAGTAAAACATGAAAATGTAATAATAATAAGCAGCAACAAAAGCAAAAAAAAACATGAAATATTCATAGAACACTTTCCTGGAATGCTAACAACTCCAGGTTTAGTAGTAAACTGCCTCATACTCACACATTCTCTCCTCTATTGTCTGTGAGACACGTGACTGGTCATAAAGGTATCAGCATGAAAGGGTTGCTGGGTTGAGAGGCAAATTGTTCAGGATAGGAGATATTTGAGAACGGAGGTTTGACTGTGTGTGTTTACAAACACACACACACACACACACACACACACAGAGAGAGAGAGAGAGAGAGAGAGTCCTAATGCATGAAATTCATGCAAGGGTAGGCTTTCCTTCCCCTGGCTGCTGGCACTGGCTTTCCTCTGGCACTTGGGACCTGGGATGGCCAGGTCCCTTACCAATCGCACCCGCCTTGGCTGGCCTGGCAACAAAAGGTTTCATAGCTTGGTTGTCTGGGAGGTCATCCAGAAGGTTGTTTGGTCTAATTAGCATATTATGCTTTTATTAGATAGATAGATAGATAGATAGATAGATAGATAGATAGATAGATAGATAGAGATAGATATATATAATGTATAGATATATGAAGGAAATCTCCTGCTGGGATTAGTGACACTTTTTAATACATCTCAACAATGTAACTGCCATGTGAAAAGAGTTCAGAAGTCTGGCTAGATGTTGAATAAAAAATATTTTATTTGCAAGGGAAAGTAATAAAATAAAAAAAAATACAGTATATTTTTTCTCCTTTTTTAATCAGTTAAATTCAAGCCAATGTCAAAGTTTGCAAGCTATTCTCACACTGATTGCTCCGTGTTGCATCAACTAAATTATACTGAATTGTCGCCCCTTTCTCAATAGTTCTTCTGATGAGAAATAATCACGCATTTAATCATTAAAAATTTCAAGGTGCTTTTCAATAACGTACATTACTAAAATAGTGCTAATATTTCACTTTTAAAAGAAACGTCTTTGAAGATGTTTGTCTACCAAATTTTAAGTGTCTATGTATATAGTCGGAACAAGGAATCAGAAGTCTGGCATTTCCCTGCCACTGAGAATGAATTTTAACTAGATTTTGCACTGCCTTAAAGGGATCCTGGGCTCGGTGAGATATCTAAGCTTACTAATTGATCATAAATAAATCAATCCCGTGTGAGGGTTTTTCTGAAACTGTGGAGGATCCTTTATACTTCGAAGATTTGATGACATTTTAAAATGCCAACCTTAGCCAATGTAGTTAGTTAGGCATACTTAGACTTTCTCAGAGCAAAAATAAGGTTAAAAAGAAAAAATAACTTTATATTATCCTCTGAGGGCATTAAAATTTTAGTGACAGAACCAGAAAATACAGAGCGTGACACCAAAAAAATGCCCATCAAACTTTAGATTCGGGTCAACATACTTCAAAAGAGAATTACTACCGTGGCACTTTTTGGCATGACACATCCTTGCTCCCCAGTCTGGAGCTGGTAGGGTTTGTGAGAATTGAGGTGATAACCCAGCAAAAAAATGGAAGAAACAAAGGCAGAGGCCTGGAGACCTTTTATTCTGGATGCTTCTTTAACTTTCAAGTTTCTTTTATATTAACAAATCTATTTTGCTTCCCGATTCTGAGTGTTGTGTGCGACGATTGCTCTAAATGATTTAGAAAATAAAAATATGTATTTTAAAACTATGAAATCCTTCCATATTTCTGTCATATGGAAATGAACATAGTTTTTTTTTTTTTTTTCAGTAATCTCTTTTCTTATAATATATATAATGGTAATGAGTACAAAAAATAATAGAGAAACATGTAAATTGACCATACCTTTGCTATACTCACAGCCAATTGGGGTGAGTATGTAAATTAACCCAACAAAGATGGCGGTTAATTTGCATACATACCTGGGTCCTGGGAACCTCCTGGGCACTCAGGTCACTCCCAGCCGGCCATTGGAGAGGCTGGAGAGTTGGGGGGAGGGGGGGGGTACCAAGCCTACAGCCTGGGGCTTGGGAAGGGGCTGAGGCTGCGACCAAACGCAGACCATCCGGAAGTCAGTGCTGGGTCACCCAGCTGCAGCCTGGCGACCCATCACTGACTGCTCAGGTGGCTGAGACCCAGAAAGTGAGTCAGGGTCTGATCTGCAGCCTCAGAGGAACCTATTGATCAGAGTACTTACCTCTCTCTTTCCCTCTTTCTTTCTGATCTTTGCCAGCAGCCAGGATTTTCTTTCTCTCCGGGCCTCCACAGGGGCTGCTGTTAAGCTCTGCCTCTTTGATCAGGCCCAGAGATAGGCCTGGAGATGCTGATTGGCATAGGAACTGGCCAATGAGAACCAAAGGTGGGTGCTGTGGGGAGCCAATGGCTGCCTGGGAGGTAAAACTTTTAATGCTGGCATAGGAACTGACCAATTAGAACCAAATTGACCAGCAAAGGAGGGCAGTGGGAGGTGACATCAGGCCTTCAGGAGAGATCAGTTAGCTTGATCAAGTTGGCAGGCAGAAGCAGTTAGGGGCAATCAGGCAGGCAGGCAGGTGAGCAGTTAGGAGCCAGGGGTCCTAGATTGTGAGAGGTATGTCTGACTGTTGGTTTAAAATGGCACTCATATATCCCACAAGGGGTTCCCAATTGGAAAGGGTGCAGGCTGAGTTGAGGGAATCCCCCCTCTGTGCATGAATTTTGTGCACTGGGCCTCTAGTTTTTAATAAGTGACATTAAGCTCCTCCTTCCTCACTCCTACCATCCCAGTCAGTAAGTAGTCTAGCTTTGACACATTTGTGCAGAGGTGTTAATTTGAAAAATTCATATCAATGTTTGAGATAGGATAGGTATCAGATTTCCAAGCGAATTGGGAGACAGGCCAGAATGAACATTTCTAAGGAAACAGCTAAGTCTTATCTTCCAACACATTTGAAAATATTCACATGGAGGATATATCAAGAATTAAAAAGGGATTTTGAAATTGTGTGATTCTGAAAATATGATCTTGACAAAAATTATTGCCATGCTCTGAAACTTCATCTAAACTCCAAATCAACTCTTGCCCTCAAGAAATAAGGGATAAAGATGACTTATGAACCCAAGCTTAATGTTAATGAGGGGGCTTTTGGGGAGAGGACTCAGAGAACTGACCTCGGTGGCCAGCAGTTGTGGGCTGACCTAGGAAAGATTTTCACACTTTGTTGTTTGTAAGATACCAATCTTCTTAGGATATATTCCTAAAAGTGAAATCACAGGATCAAATAGCAGTTCCATTTACAATAGCTAAGATCTGGAAGCAGTTTAAGTGCCTATCAGCAGATGAGAAATTAATAAAAAACAAAACAAAACCGTGGTGCATTTACATAATGGAATACTATGCAGCTGTACAAAAAAATGATTTCTTATCCATTGAGACAGCTTGGAGGGACCTAGAGAGTATTATGCTAAGCAGAATAAGCCAGTCAGAGAAAGACAAATATCACATGATATCACTTATATGTGGAATCTAATGAACAAAATAAACTAACAAACAAAATAGATCCAGAGACATAGAAGCATGCAACGGACTGACGATTCTCAGAGGGAAAGGGTTGGTGGGGGGGAAGGATTAACTAATGAATTTGTATGCATATATGCAAAACCTATGGACACAGACAATAGTGTGGTGAAGGCCTGGGGAGGAAGATAGAGCAGGGAAGAGGGGATCTATAGGGGGAGGAAATATGGGGGACATCTGTAATACTTCCAATGATAAAGATACATTTTAAGAAATAAAGGAACATTATTCTAATGAAGAAAAATGACAATATAGGAAAAGATACAGAACAGAAATAAATGTGTTTTTTTAAGCTCTTTATCTAGCACTGTCTTCTAGGAAGCACCAAAAACAATGCTTTCACAAAAAATATTAAAAGGAAAATAATTCTAATGGATTACAAACACCTTGACACGTGGCTCATGTGGTCAGTGCTCAAATCTAAAGTGATTCTCTTCACTTATTTTTCAAACATTATCTTGGATGCCACTTACCGCATTTTTTTTTTTTTTACTGAAAAAAGAATGTTTCACAGACACTATTGTCTAACATAATAACAACTGTAAAATATTGATGAAGCTGGAAGCTCAAACTGAGCACAGCCTCTGGTGGCCTTCATCTTTTCTCGGGCTTCAACCACCAGAGCTCATTAGAGTTGCTGATCCTCTCTCATCTGTGGGGGAGGAAAGAAACCACGTGTCAAAGGCTAAACCCATCTGTGGTCTGGTAAAAAGGGTTGGGGAAAGCTCAAGTGCACCAGAGATGCCTCGCCAGATTTCTGCTTGACCACAACTATTAAATAACAGATATACAGAGTTAAGATGTTTGCCCCTGACAACAGAACAGTGAAAAGATATTAATGACTGACCTATGATCAAAGGATGGTAAAAGATGCCAATTGCCCTCCCGAGGTTCCCATGCACCGTCAAATGGCACGAAGAAATAGCAGCTTTCGTGCCTTGGACTGGAAATACATTATAATTGGAAAACATTTAGTCATTCATTATTTCTTCATCATAAAGTATTGTGACCTATTTATTCCTTGACTGCTAAATGTTTTCTACTGAGCAACCATTTCATTTTTAGGAAAAATAGAGGCTCTTTTCAGGTTTCAATAGAAACAGAAGGTTCAAAGTACTAAATTTTCATTTTAGTTCAATGTTCGTTAGGAGGAACATACATTGAATGCTACCTTCAGCGCGCATCATCCATGGCACATGGGACAAGGGTGGTCACATGGCAAATATGGTCTCAAAAGTGAAATCTTTCAATGCAGTGAATGTGAGAGGCATTAATCAATGCAAAATTACGATGATGAAAAAAGTCTTATAACAGAGAAATATGTGGAACGTTAAAAGTTTAGTAAGAACAGCAAGATAGACAAGATTACGTTACATTAATATATAGTACAAACTCAAGTGTGTAAAATGGCCAAACCCAGACTTTAAAAAGTCTGCTGGCTGAGACTCTCTCTTAATAATTAAACTACTAACATTTTGCATGTTTTTATTACATTTTTAAAGTTTTGGTAAGAACATATTATATTTAAGATTGTGAAATTACATGTTTCAAAAGTACTGTTTTATCTCCTTATTAAAGTGAATAACTTGATAATACTAGAAAAAGAAGAAAAAAACAGCACAAAGAAGACAAAATATAGTTCCTGTTTCCTAACACTAGTAAGTATACAGTGGTACCTCGAGATATGAGTTTACTTCGTTCTGTAACCTTCAGGCGTGGGAAACTATGAGACGCTGGAGTCGCGGTAAACTGGTGGGTCGTGTGCAGCCAGCTGATCCACACGATTACTCCTGTCTCAAATGTTGCTCATATTTCAAAGCAAAAATCACTGGCTCCACAGCTCGTATCTCAAAAATCTCGTATGTTAGGGCACTCGTATCTTGAGGTACCACTATATCTGTAAACACTTCAAAACTTAAATTATTGCTAGGCTGGTGTGACTCAGTGGTTGCGCATCAACCTACGAATCAGGAGGTTGAGGTTTGACTCCCAGTGAGCGCACCTGTCCTGGTTGCCAATTCGATTCTCCATGGGGGGGGGTGGGGCATGCAAGAGGCAGCCAATCAATGATTCTCTCTTATCATTGCTGTTTCTATCTCTCCCCCTTCTCCCTTCTTTTCTGAAATCAATAAAAATATATTTTAAGAATAATATTAAAAAACACAAAACTTATTGAGTCAAAATGTTAAATATAATTAATTTATTACAGAATCCAAGAAATAGAGTCTAGGACATAACGCTTATAAATTTAATTAAAATAGGAAATGGCTACAAATCCCTCCTTCTGCTTTGCAATGCGATTTTCTTGTAGCTCTTCTCAAGAGGTAGAGTTTATTTTTCTACTTTGTGGAATCAGGTTTGGTCTTGTGAGTTGTGTTTGGTCAACAATGCAGTGGAAATACGTGTATTGTGGGAATCCCATCCAATAAAAGAGTAATATGCAGATTGACTACCATTCCAACACATAACAAGGCTACCCCCATGTAGTCAAAGATCCTGCCCCTATGTGGACAGAAGATGGCCACCACAAGATGGCCAGCAGGGGAGGGTAGTTGGGAGGGACCAGGACTGCAAGGGTGGGCAATTGGGGAGATCAAGCCTCCAGGGGAGGGCAGTTAGGGGTGACCAGGCCTGCAGGAAAGAGCAGTTGGGCGGCGGGGGGGGGGGGGGG
>PVJN01027866.1:0-27702 GCA_004026805.1 Lasiurus borealis
ACCTCTGGGCTTTCAATGCCCAGATCACACACCTTCCTAATTGGTAAGAAACGTTCCTAAACCAGAGCACAGGTTTTACCGGGCCTGGCAGTGACTCATAACGCGGTCTGAGGACGGACGGATGAAAACTGAAGTTGGGTCCACATGTCACAGTAAAATTTTTTAAAGTATTTTCCACGCCGGAGGTTTATTGCTGAATGTAAATAAAACATCTCTCCTTGGGCAATCCCGTTCGAACTTCAGAAGATATGCCTTCGTTAATTAAATTAACTTTGAAGTGACATTCAAATAATGTCTTCCTTCTTGCGTGCCTTTGTTTTCTCCAAGGTCTTATTGACAAGCTGTTTCACAAGTCCCTGTGTCCACCAGGAAGCGCCCCCCCCCCCCTCCCAGCCTGCATGCTGATTGAGACGTCTTATCTTCTGTGTGTTGGGTAGGTATGGAGCAGTCCTCACATTGTATGCATTTGACTGTGTTCCCAAAGGCCCACTCTTACAATATCAAAAATTAAAAATAAAATTAAAAAAAAATATATGTAATCTAGGCTGCTTAAAAAGGATCCGGATAAATACAAAAATTTAAATCTCATCGACTGACGCGCACATAATTGACAGCACACTCCTAAGTTGAGGAGAGAGGATTTTTAATAATAAAAAATCTTTAATAATAAAAAAAATTAATAATAAAAAAATTAGTCTCTTTTCCAAATCAGGCATTCGCGTTCTTATTCCGGGGGCTCTTGGCCTGAACCCTTTCAGTCCCAAGCCGGGGCTCCCCTCCCGGGCGCGGGCGCGCAGGCGCGGGCGCGCACACGTGGGCACACCATCACCCACACGCGCCCTCCTCCGCCCGCTTCCCTGCGCATCGCCTGTGGGATTTGCAGGTTTGGCCGCCACGTATTTCTGTCCGGTGCCGAAAGCAAGTCTTTGTTCAGCTATCATTCTGTCCCCCACCCCCACCCCCACCCCCGGATTTGACTTATTTACTTGCCACGTGAGCGCTGAGCCGGCAGCGTCCGGCGGGAGGCCACCCGGCGCGCCGGAGACAAAGGTTTGGAGCGCGCGGCCAGTGCGGCCAGTGCCATCTCCTCCTCCCCGCGCCTGCGACCGAGAGACCCTCGCCAGAGATGCCCTGTCCGAGCCCGCGGGATGGCGCGGTGATGCCCGGCGCGGGGAGGGGGCCCGGCCCGGGGACACATGACCCCTGGCTGGTCTGGTCGGGGTTTGGGGGAAACTCCTTACAAAGGCGCGCGCCCGGCGTGCCAGCCGGAGCGAGGCACCGAGCCCCGCCGCCGGGCCAGTCTACGAGAAACAACCTACAGTGCCCCCCACCCCCCTTGGCCCCGGGGAGGGCGTCCAAGCCCCTTCGTACCCGGGAGGCCGAGCCGGGAGAGCCCCGGGCCGCTCCCCTCACCACACAGCGCCCTGCGTGAGCAACGCGCGCCTCGGGCGCAGCGTTTCAGGGCGCCCCCCAAAACAGTCAGGGCTCAAAATACCCATCTCCGTGCGACGCTTTTGGAAGCAATGAAAATTGATGCCAAAAAAGTGTGTTGAACAAGATATTAAATTCTCAGTAGAGATATAGATCGGTGCAGTGCCTTGCCGAGCCAGCTGGTAGCCCTGGTAAAGGCAAGGTTCCCGCGGGGTGTCGGGGAGGTTCGTGGCGCAGGGGGGTGGGAGAGAGAGGAGCCCCCGGCCTCGGAAGTGGGGGCCCCCTAAGGGCCGGGTAGGGGAGAGGAGGGGAGGCCCTGGGGGCCGGAGGGGAGAGCTCAGCGGCGCTGCTCCGCCGGGAACAAAGGCGGGGCGGGCGGCCGGGAGCGGGTGGGAGGAACCGCCGGGGCTCCGTCCTGCGGTGCCGGGGTCGGGCTTCCACGCGGACCTGGAGCCCCGCAGGGTTCCCGCTCGCCGGTTCGTTCGCACCAACAAGACTTGGCAACATGTCGGGAGAGCAATGTTTGGCTTTTGTTGTGTCCGCGTCGCGACGCACACCAGCCCCCACCCCTGACACCAGCGGCTTCTGGGAAATTAAATGCAGAAACAAACAACGGGGGTGGGGGTGGGGTGGGGACAGCGGGGAAAATGCCACCTGCCCTAGAAAGCGGTGCAGAGACCTGAGTCTGAGTGTGCCCCCAAAGCTTGTTATTAAACCTCGGACGGTAAATTCCTCCGGGGACTCTAGCTTCTTCACACCAGATGTGGGCCCTCCTCACTATTTCCCGAGAAGACAGTTTGCACATGTGCAAGAGAGGGGGTGAGGGCTTTTCCACAAGTCACATAAATAAGTCAATACAGCCGAAACCGGTTTGGCTCAGTGGATAGAGCGTTGGCTTGCGGACTGAAAGGCCCCGGGTTCGATTCCGGTCGGGGGAAGGTACCTTGCTTGCGGGCACATCTCCACTGTGGGGTGTGCAGGAGGCGGCTGATCCATGTCTCTCTCTCATCGATGTTTCTGACTTTCTATCCCTCTCCCTTCCTCTCTGTAAAAAATTAATAAAATATATTTTAAAAAAGAAAAAAAGAAGTCAATACATATTAGGTCTGCAAGGCGGGACCAGCCTCATCGGGCAGCGTGGCCGGGAGTGGCACCCGGCCTTCCCCCGGCGGCGTCCGGAGGGACAACCTGCTGGCAACGAACGCCGCCCTCCGGATCGCAAAGCAGCGGACCCAACGCTCCGCTCCCCTTACTGGACTCGGGGGCGGGAGGGTCTGTCTTTCACCCTTTAAGTCGGGGCTTGCCCACGTCCTGGGGAAGCTATAAAGCTGATTTAATGGCTCAGGATGAAAATCGATCACACTAATGCACCAGCTAAACGTAAGAGGAATCGCGCTTGAAACAAACCCCCACACACACACAAAACCCAAAACGACTAGCCGGGCCCGACGCGCTCCGCAAACCTGGGGCGCAGAGGGTCCAGGCCCAGAGGGTCGGCTGGACAGCGGCATCACAGGGGTCCCCAGGAAGCTTCCATGCCGGGGAGGAGGTGCAAGGAGGTAGACAAGGGATCAAACCCGATCCCTCGCCTCCGTTAGGCCGGCTTCCCAGCCGGCTGCGTCCTCCTGGCCCAGAGCCGCAGCCCGGGTGGAGAGCGCGCGCCGGCCGGCTGTCCGCGCGAGAAGCGCCGCCGCGCTCCATTCACAAAGTCCCCGCGCGCGGCCTGCCGGCGGACCGGCGGCCGCCTCCCTCTCTCTCTCTCTCTCTCCCTCGGCCCGGGTTTTATGAATGGACCTGGTGCCCGGCGCCCAGCGGCCTGTTTACTCCGCTCTTTGTGACGTCGCGGCCTCGTGACGGAGCGCGAGCGGCCCGCACTCCATTCACGCGCCCGGGAGGCGGGGAGGGAGGGGAGGAGGAGAGGCCGGCGAGGCGGGGGGAGGGAGCGGGCCGGGGGCGGGGAGCCCGGGCTGGGGGCGGGGGGCGGGAGGCCCCGAACGGAGAGGGGCGGGGCTTAGCCAGGTAGCACCGGAGCTGCCCTCTCCCGGGGGAGAGCCGAGGAGCATTCATAAACCTCTACGCCGAGGAGGGAACTCTGGCCAGGCCGGTGCGCCGAGCTCCGGCTGCTCCCGGGCGCGGCGGCGGCGGCGGGAGCCACACCGCGGGCATAACATACAAAGAGGCCCCGGCGGCCGGAGGGAGCCCGCGCGCGGCCCGCTCCCGCAAACACGGTCCCCGTCCCCCGCCGCCGCGCCGCGCTGCCGGGTGCCCGAGGCCGCCCGGACTGTTACCGTGACTGCGAGGCGGCGGAAGGAAGGAAGGAAGGAAGGAAGGATCCAGCCGGGCACCAGCCGCTCTCCGGGGTGAATTCCCTCCGGGCCAAGTTTCTGGCCACTTTTTGCACGCGCCCTGCGTGAGCCCTCGCCCGCCCCTTCCTGCAGCCCAGCTGTCCCGGCTGTGTTCTTCGCGTGCCGGCAGCCCCGGTCCCCCCACCCCGGCCACCATGGTGACGGTGGAGGAGCTGCGGGAGATGGACTGCAGCGTGCTCAAGAGGCTGATGAACCGGGACGAGAGCGGCGGCGGCGGCGGCGGCGGCGCCCTGGGGCTGCCGAGCGGCGGCAAGTGCCTGCTGCTGGACTGCCGGCCGTTCCTGGCGCACAGCGCGGGCTACATCCGCGGCTCCGTCAACGTGCGCTGCAACACCATCGTGCGCCGGCGGGCCAAGGGCGCCGTGAGCCTGGAGCAGATCCTGCCCGCCGAGGACGAGGTGCGCTCCCGCCTGCGCTCCGGCCTCTACTCGGCCGTCATCGTCTACGACGAGCGCAGCCCGCGCGCCGACAGCCTCCGCGAGGACAGCACCGTGTCGCTGGTGGTGCGGGCGCTGCGCCGTAACGCCGAGCGCACCGACATCTGCCTGCTCAAAGGTGAAAACGCGGGCGCCGGGGCGCGAGCTCCGAGGGCGGCGTAGCGGCGGGGCTGGGCGGCCCGGGGAGGAAGTGCGCCTGGGAGGGGGGACCCCGCGAACTCCCTTTGTGCGCCCCGGGGCGCGCGCGGGTCTGCTGCCCGGCTTTGGGGCGCCCGTTCAGCGGGCAGGGCAGGGCAGGGCAGGGCAGGGCGGGCTCCAGAAGTCCCCGGCCCGTCCGTCACCTGCAGTCCCGCACCCGTCCCGGCGGCCGTGCGTTTGTTTACCCGCGTTAACGGTCTGGCCTGGCGGGCGAGGCGCCTCTTCCGCGTTTGCTCGCCTCCCCGGGAAGTGCTCCTGGGCGGCGTCACGGTGCGGGTGCGGACCGGCGGGGCCTGTTAGGTTGGGGCGCCCGGAGGTCCGACCCCGGGACGGGAACCCAAGTGGTGAGGAGAGGCTGCGGGACGGAGAGGGTGCAGGACGGAGAGGGTGCGGGACGGTGCGCGCCAGTTCCATCGTAAGCCTGCCCTGCGGAAACGCACCGGGAAGACGGGGGTGCGGGCATCCATCGCGTGCAGCGATCTGTCTCTGACCCCCCGCTGCCGCCCCGCTCCGGGTCCCTCCCGGGAGGTGGGCAACTCCTCCGGGGGCCGCGCTAGACCCGGGCCCCGCCGGCGCGGGAGGCGGGAGGAGGAGGCGGCGGGAGGGTTTGGGGAACGCGGGGCGGGACGGTGCCTCCTAAACGTCCCGCAGCGGAGAAGTGCGCCCTTTTGTTCGGGCGCCGTTCTGGAGGGTCCGAGGGATGGCAGGCGCGCTTGACTTCGGAGAAACCCCGGGGAACTCGGTGGGGAGGAGAGCCCGGGGCCCGGCCGCGCGCCGTCCACGGAGCCGGAGGGCAGGGGCGCCGGACGCACCTGCGGGAGGAGCCGCGGGGCGCGGCGGGCGAGGGCGCCCCTGGTTGCGCCGCGTCCCCGCCCGCGGCCGCCGCATTCCGCGCGTTCTTCCGCCGCGGCCGGGGGAGGCGTCTCGGACCCCAGCCGGCCCCGAGCCGCTCGCTGCCTCCCCCCGCCTTTCCTCTCCGCTCCGACCCGCTCCGCCGGGAGGAAGGGCGACGCTGGGGGGAGCAGGGGGAGGAGGAGGCGGGCGGAAACCTCTCCCCGGCCCCCGGCCCCGCCGCCCTGCCCGGTGGCGACGCGCCGGGCGCGCCCGGGGGCACAGCGGGGCGCTTTGTTCTCGGCAGTTGTTTCCTGGCCGCTTGACCTGTCAGCTGCCGGCGGAGCGGCGCTGCTGCTGCTGACCTGTGGCTGAACCACCCGGGCGTTTTTTGCTGATTTTTTTAAATTTTTCTTTTCTTTCTGGGGGAGGCGGCCTGCTGCACCTCCGGCGGAGCCCCGTCCTCCTTTCTTCTCCCCGAAGCGCTTCCCGAGAAAAGTGCCAGGAAGGGGCCGCGCGCGGAGGAGCTGTGTCCGGTCCAGGTCCCCCCGGGTGGACCGTGCGCCCGGCGGTCCTGGTCCGGCGCGGGAGGGAACCAGGAGAAGGAATTGCCTGGGGACGAAAGTCCCTTCGCGTGGCCGGGTCCGGACGAGGGGGTGCTGCTGGCTGCGCTGCCCTGGGGGGGGGGGTTCCTCCTGATTTTAGCTCCGCAGCGCGTGCCCCCACCCCCTCGGGGGCTTCCGAACCCAGAACCCTTCTCCGGGGCGGGCAGACCCACGTGCAGCCTGAGCTCGTTTTGTTTTACTTTTCTTCCTGGAAGGAATCCGAGGGGGGGACCGCCCGGAGCGGCTGCTGGGGACCTGGGCCCTGGGGCTTCCGGGCGGGTGCGCGCAGACACTTAGTCCCCCCTCTCACCCCCATCCCAGGGAGGGAAGCATCTTTTTAAAGTGTCCTCCTCTGGCTTGCGGCACCTCCCTGGGTCCCCCCCAAACCCCATCCGGAGAGCCCCGAGCCAGCTCAGACCAGCCAGGTCCGCAGGAGGCAGATGCTGCTGATGTGCAGCCTGGGCAGGACCGGAGCGTCCGGGTAGAGAAGGACAGACCCCTGGCGGCGGGCGAGGCGCCCGGCCCGCGCGGAAAAGCGGCATCTCCCCGGGCTGAGGCCTCCCGGGCCTGCACTGCCGCCTGTTGTCCGACCTGGCGCGGCCCGGAGGACGCCCCTGTGCGTCTCCAGTCCACAGACTGGCCTCTGGGTGGAGAGTGCCCGCGCCTGGCTCTCGGGCTCCACTTGTCTCCTCGGGAGCCGGTCCCGGGCGGAGCCGGGAGGGGCCTGGGCCTCGGGAGCAGAGGAAGCCTGTCTTTGGCAGCCGGGCCTGGCTTTCTCAGGGCGGCCCGGCTCCTCCAGCTGCCGGTTCTGTGGCGCTGGCGGCAGCCGTCTTGGAGGTGGTTACCTGGGCCATCATCTGTGTCCCTGAGCGCATTGTCACATCTGTGCGCTAAGCTGAGGCCTTCTTAACCTCACACTTCCTCTGCCTGCTCTGGGCCTTTTCCTGGAAAAAAGGCGTTCACCCTGAGGACAGAAAGAAGGGGGGCAGCGTCTGCTCCCACACCCCTGCAGAAGGTGCAGTGTCCCCGGGAGGAAAGCAGTGGATGCCTCCTGCACCCGCAGTCGAAGGCAGTGGAGTGGAGGCCATGCAGGTTTTGGGGTGGGATAGGGAGCTAATTAAAGGGAAACATGGGAAAACAGCCTTAGATGATCAATCAGGACCTGAATTGATTAGGGGTTGGGTCATCTGGTTCCAGTTCAGTTTATTTTGTAGCTCCCGGGCGTTTCTGTATGTCTCATCTCAGGTGTTGTGACGGGTGTGGAGTAGTGGGTTCGACATTGAGCCAGTCATCCAGTTGGTGGTGTCCGCCATCCGGAGGGACAGTAAAAACCGCAGGGCATGTTCAGAAGGTGTGTTATTCTTCCTGGCCAAAGGCTGTCTAATTCTACCAGTTATAGTCATGTTTACAATTTTGATTTTTTTTTTGTTTCTGTCTCTTTGACCAGGAGTTGCAGGTGGTTCATAACGAATACCGCAGGTACGAATTCAGAGTGAGGGGTAAACTTTACTTAATACTAATAAAATGCTGCCAAGTTTTGCTAAAGCAATAGCCCAAATCACTACATTAAACTTTTTTAAAAAGCTAAGTTTATTTAAAATCCTATGAGTAATTTTTAGGGATAGTTTAGAAGTTTCAGTTTTTCAGCTTGTATTATAATTACACCTCTCCTTTCAAGTCCCCCTTTCCTTCATAAATCCTTGGATTAGGGTTTTAGACACTCCCTCTAAATCCCCCCCCCCCCTCACACACACCTTGGTCATTAGAGAAAGACAAAAAGAGAATTTTTTTTTTGCCCTAATGGAAGTCATTCCTTACCTCCCTTCTTTCCCAAATAGCAAATCAGTCTGTTATGCAGAAGATTTTGGGTGTAAACACATTATCTTTCCCTTTTCCCGTCTAAAATTCATCTCAGCTCATGACCGTTGTGAGTTCTTCAGGTTCTGACATAAAAGCTGAGAAAGTGAGAGGACCCACCAGCTATTCCAGCTTTTCACTCCCAGTTGGAACTCATGGGTCCCATGGCCTGACCACGCATTCAGAGGCTGATACCACACTTTCTGTAGAAAACAGCCCCCCCAAACAGCAAAAGAAATGGTTTGGGGGCCTGATGGGGCTCAGCCAGCAGCCCTGATAACTCCGGTGACTGTCTTCTGCCTTGTCTCACTCTGTCCCCATTGGTCCAGCCCATCTCAGGTCTCCAGGAGGTTAACAGCAGAGCCCCAGTGGGGGATGGGGGAGGAGAGGAAGAGGATGCTGAGTGAGGTCGCACACCTCTTCCACCCAAAGGAACTGGCTTTTCTCTTTACAAAAAGAGACAATGCCTGTGATAGCCAAGGATTGTTAGAATTTAAAAAAAGAAAGAAAAAGGAAAAAAAAGTAGGCTCTTTATTGTAATTTATTCAAGTTATAACGAATGAAGCAAACTCACTTTTTGTATCATTTTAACTGGATGCTTCCAGCACAAAAGTAACTACCGACAGCGTGTCCCTGTAAATTGAGAGTGAGAACAGCATCCTTACTAAGCCCGTCACAGCTCCTGATGCTGATATAAGAGAGATCCGGGCTGCCCCAATCAAGATGGGCTGAACAGATGCCCAGGGAGGGGAGAGGCGGGCAGCCCTTTTCAAGGAGCCAAGACATTTGGTTAAACCGTCCGGACATCTGAAACCAGATAGCTGGCTCCCTCACCGGAGGCAGCGCCCGCCTCCCAGAGAGGAAGTTTGACCGGAAGGAAAGTTCACTGGGGAACGGAAGCAGCTTGCTGAACGCAGCAGACAAAACAGAGCTGGGGAGGACCTGCAGACAGGATCCAGCCAGCCGAGCATGGCCCTAGGTGCCAGCCGCTTACAGAGTTATAACGAGGATGTGTGGTGATGGGCGTGGCGTGCTTGTGGGTTGACATTTACATGCCATCATTTTAATTAACACGGATCTGACACCCAGAGGCGACTTCCTCCCGGGAGAGGGGGGTTTGTGGTGAGGAGCCCACTTCAGTGAAACTTAACAACTGGAAACTGCCCAGCATTCCACCAGGGCTTCCTGAGGCGATACCCACCTCCCGGGGAGTGCTCAAAGCCAGCTGACCTTCAAATGACCTTCCCCTTTCTTGCTGGCACCATGTGCCTTGTATTGATAGGGTGTCTCTGGAGAGCCGGGCCACGAGTCCTGACTGGGAACGGGTGATGTGCTGAGAGTTATGGGCGGAAAGCAGCAGCCACATCAACATTGGTGACCCGTCACCACCCGTGCCAGTCTTTCCCATCACGGACCCCACTAAGGCCCTGTGATGATGATGGGATCAGCACGCACCAGCCTGTCCTTTCTGAAGCACCTCCACACGCTCTCCCAGCCCTGCAGGGAGGCCAGCGGCCATCAGTGTCCGTGAACTCGGAAAAGTGCTTTGCTGTGCGAGTGGGTGGGAAAAAGGACAGCATAGAATTGAACTAAAGATGTTCCTGAATGAAGTTGGCTGGCAGATTCTATCCCTCTCACCCCCTTCATCTCCCCCTCCTTCCCCCCCACCCCCCAAAAAAAGTCCAGTTTTAACGTAAGATGAGAAAATCAGAACTTTAAGACTAGAAAAACACGGGGGAAACTGGTCAAAATGAGTCTGAATATATTTTGGGATGGTATTTTCATTTATTTATTTACTTACTTATTTATTTAAATATATACTGTATTTTATTGATTTTTTTTTTTTTACAGAGAGGAAGGGAGAGCTAGAAACATCCATGAGAGAGAGACATTGACCAGCTGCCTCTTGCATGCCCCCTACTGGGGATGTGCTCGCAACCAAGGTACATGCCTTTGACGGGAATCGAACCTGGAACCTTTTAGTCCATAAACCGACGCTCTATCCACTGAGCCAAACCGGTTTCGGCTATGGGATGGCATTTTTAATAGGGCCTGGAAAAAGCAGGTGGAATCAGCAATGAAATTGTTTTAAGATAACAATGCAGATCTTTGCGCACCTGCAGCCCACCCCACAGTGTCCCGTTGAAGTGAGCCTTCTTCTCCTAAGTTCTGGGTAAAACTGGGTGATTTAAAAGGGAGCTCTCACAGGGCTGTGGCTCTGGGGTTTGCATGGGTTTGCGAGTGTGAAGGGGAGGCACCAGGAAGCCTGGGAGCATCTTTTGACTCCCTCCTCCCTCCCCCCAAGTTAGAGTTCATTTTCACTTCCGTCCTGACCCAGCACAGGGATACAGAGTTCCATGGAATGACAGCGTCTTTAAATGCCAACGCATTCCAGTAGTTTCTGTTTCATTTCGTTGACTTTAAAACGCCGGTCACAGCTCCTAAGGACAGCCTGGAGGTAGGAGCGCACTGGGAAGAAGGGGGTCCGGTGAAATGCCAGCAGGTCGTGCCCGGGACTTTTTGCACGGAAACTGAGTCTGCATGTTGCAGCCAGCAGGCAGGCCGTGCCCCGAGGAGGACCACCAGGAAAGCAGAGCTAAGTGGGCAGCAGGGTGGGCTCCAGACGGCCCATTAGAAGCTGCCTTAGAGGCCAGTGGGCTGAATGCTGGCCGTGCCCTCACGGGGGGCTGCCCTGCACCTCGACTTCCTCTGCTGTGACATTGGAACACCCTCCTCAAGGGCCGCTGGGTGGGCACGCGTATGGGAAGAGCCCAGCGTGGTGACATTTCCTCTCAGGGATGCCATCATTTTAATTGACACAGACCTGAGACCCAGAGGCCACTTCCTGCGATGTGGCCCGTAGGATAGACTTGGAGGTTGCTAACTTGCATGATTCCATGTACCCCACTCGCCTGCATGCTTCTGGCCGGAGGGCAGCCACTGGCCCCCCAGAAAGCATTCCTTTGTACAACCAGCCGGACCCCCAAAAGCCACAGCTCTGGAGTGAAAACCCCATTCATTGCTACTACCATCATGGATGTGACCCTTCCTTCTGTGCTCCTGTCCCTCCGGCTGATCTGCTTCTTTACTTACGTCCCTTTCTGCTCGTTCTTTAAAGATCTGCCAGAGGGCACTGACTTTTCAGCCCAGAAAGGGACTTTCCTTATGTGTCTCCCCAAGGCCAGGCGTGCACTGGCTGTCCCAGTCAGTCCTCCAAGGAGTTTTCTGGATGTTTTAAAATCACTCAGATTCCATAATAAACACAAGGGTCATTTTATTTGGGACTTTTCAAACCCTCTAGAACAGTGATTCCCAACCTTCCTAAGGCCACGACCCTTGCATACAGTTCCTCATGTGGTGGTGACCCCCAACCATGAAATTTTGCTACTGTTATGCATCGTGATGTAAATATCTGCATTTTCAAATGGTCTTAGGTGACCCCTGTGAAAAGGTCGTTCGACCCCCAAAGGGTCGAGACCCACAGGTTGAGAACCGCTGCTCTAGAAGTATACAGAGTCACACGTGATGACTTTTTACATTTTTATGTAATTTTATTTTTTTAAAATATATATATTTTTAAAAATGTATTTTTATTGATTTCAGAGAGGAAGGAGAGGGAGGAGGAAAGAGAGATAAGAACATCTATGAGGAGAGAGAATCATTGATCAGCTGCCTCCTGTCTCCCCCCAACCCCCGATCGGGAATTGAACCCTGACCTCCTGGTTCATAGGTCTACACTCAACCACTGAGCAACACCGGCTGAGCCCTGAGCGGACGTTCTGTATAGGTATTCAGCATGGTCTGCTGACTGATCCATTTCCCTCTCTCCTTTCTCTGAAGGGGGGAAAGCTTTCGCAAGGTTTCCCCTCCCAGATGTTGGGGGGCAGCAGTGTCGGTGGCTTTACAAGGAAAAGCGAGGCCAGACGGGTGCTGATGGGAGGGGGAGCTGCCCCGTGCGGAGGTCACCGCCGAGCCAGCCAACGCTGCAGCTGGCAGCACGGATGGGCCCTCCTGCAGGTTGTCTGTCCGAGGAGGCTGGTCATTGTGACTCAGCAGGAGTAGGTGCCCGTGACCGGAGAGATAGCCATTTATATCCCGGCGAGGGCGGGAGGGGGGAGTGGCGGGGCACAGAGCCTCCGGCCGGAGAGGAAGCAGTGTCTGCCCCGTTTCTGTGCCCCGTATGATGTGGCAAAGAATCAGGTCCCTTCCTTTCGGAAGCAGCTTCGAGGGCTGGAATTCTGGGCCAGAAATTGACTAAGCATCACATGCCAGCACACTGGAATATTACGACGAATGTTACAGGGAACAGGGGCACCGTGGCACTTAGTCACCGAGATTTAAAGGCACTGGCTACACACGTGACCATCCGTTGAAGGGGTCCATTAGAACTGTTGTTGCACCGCGCGCAGGCCCTCCTCAATTATTTTTAAGTAAATGTATGGGTTGGAAATTAGATATAATTGACATATAACCTTAGTTTCAGGTGTAAAACAATAATGATTCAATACTGACTATATTGTTATATGATCACCATAAAAGGTCTACTAAACATCTGTCACTGTCTAGGGTTTAACTTTTTTTTTTTCTTGTGATGAGAACTTTAAGATCCTACCTTATTTTCCGGCGTATAAGACGGCTTTTTAACCAGGAAAAACTTCTCAAAAGTCGGGGGTTGTCTTATATGCCAGGTGTCATCTTACAGAGCAGGTCTATCCCAAACTCTATATTTTTAACTGGAAAAATAGGGGGTCGTCTTATATGCCGGAAAATACGGTAGTTTCTCAGCAACTTTCAAATATGCACCGCAATGGTAATAGCTATAGTCACTAAGCTGTGCATTGCATCCCAGGACACAGGTTTTGATCCCCCTCATCTATTGGATTCACATACAACCCATCTCTGGTCCCACAGACACTGCAAAGCGCAGACACAGGCAGGGCCACCTGGGGACAGGAGGTGGAAAGTCACCGCAGAGCCCAGGCCTGCGGTCACAGGATCCCAGTGGCTGGAGGCTGAGCACTTCTTGTCTCGGAGCGGCTTCCTGCCCGCCCCTGCCCAGCCAGGCCCTTCTGCTCGGCCCTGACCCCATTCCACATGTTTATCTCGCTTCGGTGCGCAGCTCTCCTTCCCCGGAAGGTGATCTCACAGACAACCACCATCCCAGGGCTTAGCGGCTCTCGGGCCAGGAAATCCTCCCTCGCCCCAAACCCCCCGTGTGTGCAGCGGGAGGGGGTGATTGAGATTTAAGCCCATTTCCTCCTGTTTTGGCTCTTTGTCGATGAGACAGCTGTTCGCAAGGCTGGGTGACGGGCATCTGCTTGGCTGCCGAGATCTGGAAGGGCTGGTGCCAGGGTCACCTTTTTTTCCTTCTCCCCCCACTGAAGTCCCCAAAGGCAGAGCTAACGTGGGGGGCAACGACTGACACCTTTGCAGGTTTCTTTTGCTTATGTGGACACCCACAGCCGCCAGGGCCTCTTCCACGCCTGTCCTCACCCCAAGGCCCACCTCTGGAAAGAGGCCCTCCTGCATGCCCCCTGTCCATCCTCCTCTGGGTGTCCCCATCCCAGACCAAGACACGGGGAGAACTTCCTGCCCTGGCTGAACTGGGACCCAGCAGGCCTGGAAAAGGCTCCATAGCCATTATCTCCGGGCCCACAGCGCCACCCAGTGGTGAAGGCAGAGACGGCTCTCCCCCCTCCGTGCAGGGACTGCACTCAGGTTCTCTGGTTTCTGGCTGGCTGAGTGACCGCGTTAACCCGAACCCCTCTCTCCTCCTCACAGGTGGCTACGAGAGGTTTTCCTCCGAGTACCCAGAGTTCTGTTCCAAAACCAAGGCCCTGGTGGCCCTCCCGCCCGCGGTGCCCCCCAGCACGGCCGAGTCCTTGGACCTGGGCTGCAGCTCCTGTGGAACCCCGCTGCACGACCAGGTGTGTGGGGCCCCTTTGCAGAGCTCTGCTCTCAGAGGCTGGGGCATTGGGATGGGCTGTCAGGCAGGTTAGGAATAGGTTATTCCTTAGAATTCTCCCTCTTCCCTCTCTTATTCCCCTAACTTAATAAAAACAAAACAACACAGAAAGACACACCTCCTGCCCTAGCCGGTTTGGCTCAGTGGATAGAGTGTCAGCCCATGGACTGAAGGGTCCTGGGTTTGATTCCAGTCAAGGGCATGTATTCTGGTTGCAGGCTCCCCAGCCCTGGTTGGGGTGTGTGCAGGAGGCAACCAATTGATGGGTCTCTCACATCGATGTTTCTCTCTGACTCTCCCTCTCCCTTCCAATCTCTAAAAAATCAATGGGAAAATATCCTGATTAGCCTCTAGAGCGGTGGTTCTCAACCTTCCTAAGGCCGCAACCCTTTAATACAGTTCTTTATGTCGTGGTGATCCCCAACCATAAAATTATTTTTGTTGCTACTTCATCACTATAATTTGCTATTGTTATGAATCTTAATGTAAATATCGGTGTCTTGTGATGGTCTTAGGAGACCCTGATAGCTGTTCTCGACCCACAGGTTGAGAACCACTGCTCTAGAGTTACATGCAGACAAACGAGGAGGCTGCTGAGGCTGGACGAGTGACCTGCCCTGCAGGAAACTTAGGGAACACCCTTCTGGTTTAGAACACTCAGGCTGTCCCCAGTTATAAATGACACAAGTGGCCAGCCAGCTCTCCCCCAAGAGAACCCGCGTAAGCCATTCCATTTCTCACACGCCCACCCCTCCCGGCCCTTTTCATGTAGACGGAGAGGGGTGAACTTATGGAGCCCAGCAGCTCTGCTCCCCAAATCTCGGGTTGCTCAGGAAATCATCCTTCATTTAAGCCACGGTTACCTAATTTCCCAAGATCCCTCCTTTGGTCTGTGAGGCCAGTGTGGCATCTTACTTTTTCTTTTTAATATTTTTTTTATTGATTTTTTACAGAGAGGAAGAGGGAGGGATAGAGTTAGAAACATGGATGAGAGAGAAACATCCATCAGCTGCCTCCTGCACTCCCTCTACTGGAGATGTACCCGCAACCAAGGTACATGCCCTTGACTGGAATCGAACCTGGGACCCTTCAGTCTGCAGGTTGATGCTCTATCCACTGAGCCAAACCGGTCTTGGCTGTGGCATCTTTTCGATGTAACAAGGGAAGAAGTATCCAACCTCAGAAGCCCCTAAACCACCCAGTAGGTAGCTTGGTGACGGGCAGGTGTCCGCTCTTAAGGCCACAGACGGCGGACAGCCAGCACTGTGTCCGTCTCTCCCTCTGTCACGGGGGAGGCTGCCTGGACACGGCTCTGCTGTCCTGGCTTCTCGGCAGAGGGCGGCGCGAAGTCTAGCGGAGTCCCCCCTGGGCCGCCGCTCCCTCAGAATCCTCCCCGGGGCGAGGGGAGGCCTTCTCCCCAGGGCCTCTCCCTGTCCACGCGCCCCAGCCCCCTCCCCGTCTGCTCTGCACTCACCATGTGCGGCCTGTTCTCCCTCTCTGGCGCAGGGCGGCCCGGTGGAGATCCTCCCCTTCCTCTACCTCGGCAGCGCCTACCACGCCGCCCGGAGGGACATGCTGGACGCCCTGGGCATCACGGCCCTGCTCAACGTCTCCTCCGACTGCCCGAACCACTTCGAAGGGCACTACCAGTACAAGTGCATCCCGGTGGAGGACAACCACAAGGCCGACATCAGCTCCTGGTTCATGGAGGCCATCGAGTACATCGGTAGGCGCCCTGCTGGGGGCTGGGCCCCAGGCGGGAGAGCAGGTGGTGGGGAGAGCAGGTGGTGGGGACCGTTTGCAATTGTGGGGGGGGGGCGGGATTGGGAGGTGGTTCCCAGGGTATAGTCAGCCCCCCCGCCCCCCTGACACACACACACACACACACACACACACACACACACACACACATGGAGGCCTGCGGGTTGCATGGTGTGTTGTTGGGCAGGGACGGGAAACCTGACCTCACCGCCATGCTGTTGGCTTGCAGAGCCACTAGCCTTTGCCCCCACGTCTCCGGGTGCATTGAGGCTAAGGCTCCCGGGAGGGGGCGGAGGACAGAGAAAGGGAGGCAGGAGTCGTTATGTTTATCTCTGCAAGAGGAAGGAACTCCTGGCATGTACTGATGTTTGGTGTGTGTTTTTCCCAAACTTAATGCCGGGGTTTGGCTGTCTCAGAAACAGCCTAGAATAGAGGGGAGTCTACAGCCCCTTCACATGGGTATCCTCCTGACACCTGTCCAGCCCCCTCTCCCTGCCCTCACCCCCACTGCGGGCCAGGCCAGCAGCCTAGGCCTTTGGGGCAGACCGTTGGGGGTGGAGTCGGGACTGGGCAGGCAGGCCCTGACCCGTCCGTCTGTCTGTCCGTCCGCCCGCTCCCGCAGACGCCGTGAAGGAGTGCCGCGGGCGCGTGCTGGTGCACTGCCAGGCGGGCATCTCGCGCTCGGCCACCATCTGCCTGGCCTACCTGATGATGAAGAAGCGCGTGCGGCTGGAGGAGGCCTTCGAGTTCGTCAAGCAGCGGCGCAGCGTCATCTCGCCCAACTTCAGCTTCATGGGGCAGCTGCTGCAGTTCGAGGCGCAGGTGCTGGCCACGTCCTGCGCCGCCGAGGCCGCCAGCCCGCCCGGGCCCCGGTGCGAGCGCGGCCAGGCCGGCCCCTCGCCCGCCTCGCCCTTCGTCTTCAGCTTCCCGGTGTCGGTGGGCGTGCACGCCGCGCCCAGCAGCCTGCCCTACCTGCACAGCCCCATCACCACCTCCCCCAGCTGCTAGGCCCCCCTGGAGAACCCCCAAACCCAGGGGCTTTCTGCCACTGGTGGGGGCCACGGCTACGGCACCTCCTCCCCGGCCGACCACAGAATGGCCGGCAGGACTTTGCATCCCGACTCAGAGCAAACACACGGAGCCTCCAACTTCCAGCAATAACGCTGCCTCTGGGCGGGCGGGCGGGCGGGCAGGCGGGCAAGACCTCGGCGAGGTGTGTGTGTCCTGGTGACGTTGCCGATGGGACCTTCTTACCTCATTTTTTTAAGCAGTAAGGCTTGACGCTAGGAAATCCACAGGCCCTGGCACGGGTGCCCGCGCCCTCTCCGTGAAGGGGCCGGGGAGGGGGGCGGAGGGACGAGAGGAAACAGGTTTGCCCGAAATGCCTGGTCCTGTGTGCTTGGTTGGCCCTTTTCGTTGCTGAGGTTACAGGGATTTGTCTTTTTTTCAAAGGAGTCTTTGAGGAGATGGTTTTCCTTTCCAAGTCACAAGCAGGCGAATAGCTGTGCTTAATAATAAAAGTATTTATTGAGAATCTCTGCGAGAATCTAAGTGCAAAGGGTCTAGCGCAGCAACTGTGGAATATGCTAATGTGACGTCACAGCGGGCACACTCGGCGGCTGACATCACAGCGGACAGGAGGCCGGTGGCAGGCACCCTGAGGGGCACCGGGCTCACATCTGATCCGCCTGGACTGGCGCAGAGAGGCCGGCCGGCAAGGCGCAGTGGAGAACTACGTGTTCACAGCTTCCCAAGCTGGTTCGGGGCGCGTGGACACCGAAGGACTTTAAACCACAACAGCACAGACTTTTCTCCCGGATGCCCAATAATTCAGTTCGGCCTGCAGACCATCGGTGACAAATGCCATATCTTATCCGGTGCTCTAGCCACGCTGGGTGCAGTTCAGCTTGCCCTAGGCCCTGGGGGAAGCCAGCCAACTAGAGACACACGGGCAATGAATCCTTTTCTAAGTGAAAACACCCCCTTTTCTCCTGTGCATACTACCTACGTTGGAGATTTTCACGTTCGGGGGTTTACTTAATTCCTGGTCTAGGAGAAGGTTCCTGAAGGCCCTCTTCCGACTACAGAGGGGAGTGGACCCCACATTCCAGGCCTCCCTGAAGTCCAGGAGGGCAAACGCGCGGGAGGAGTTGGGGTAGACACTGGGCTTTGGAGGTGGCGGTGGGCCCCGGTGAAGGGCATGGGGGTGCCCTTTTAGAACCCCAACTTGAGAGGATGCCACGTTAAGGGGCCTTCCACACAGAGGAAGGGCTTCTGGAGGGAGAAGGGCGTTTCTGTGGGTTGGGCTCTCGGGGAGGGAGAGGGAACAGCTATGTGTTATGTTGTTTGTCGTTCTGTGGAACCATGTTGTTCGGAGTGCCGGATTAGAGTGATTGCAAACTTGTCTATAAATGAGAGCATTTTGTTTTTAGTTCTTAGAGAGTCTCGATCTAAATGAAATGCTTGCTTGTCCGGAAGTAGCGTCCAGCCTGGGTCAGGGCGGTGCCAGGATGAGCTGTTCAGCCTGGCGGTTCCTTCGATTTCCTCTCGTGAACATGAACCTGTGTTGGCGTTGTCCGTCCCACCTTTGTCAGGCCCTGGCTTTGGGTGGTGATGCCGAGACTCCCTCCTTCCCGGGAGCTGCGCAGCTGAGTAGTCAGGGTGAGGGAGGGGTTGTGGGGCCGGGGCTCCGGGTCAATGGAACCACTCAGAAATGGCGCAGTTGGATGTTCCCACTTTTCCTCGATTCCTGGAAGTCTCTGTGTTTTGTGATGATTGAGGTCAGGTGGGTTCTGCAGCTCAAAAAGCCGTGGATTCCAGTGGCGGGCTGGAGGCGGGAGGGAAAGTATACATTTGCCAAAAAACGTAGGTAGTCTGCTTCCCCGGACCTTCCCAGCCCCATGGACAGTCGGAGCTCGGGACCAGCCCCTGCGGGTCTTCCCCCACTTTGCCAGGCGAGTGTTCTAGCGCAGTGACAGACTGCTATTCACAAAGCCATTTTCTGTGTATCGATCCCAGTGTGCGACCCCAAACTCTCAGAAATAAAGCAGGGAGCTGGCTTGATGGGAAAAAAGGGTTTGGAGTTGTTCTCTCATCATCGGAAGCCACTTGGATGACTCGGAGTGGCTCGGGAGGTGGCCGTGGGCCCGTGAAGGGCATTTTAGGACTCTGACTTGAGAGAATGCCACGTGAAGGGGTCTTCCAAACAGAGGAAGGGCTTCTGGAGGGAGAAGAGCGATCCAGTGAGGACACCATCACAGGGACAGTCCAAATGGCCAGTGGCATTCAGTAGATGTCCCTCCCGTGAAGCGGTTTCTGGTGATGAGGCATTTCTGTGACGGCCACGTTCACTGGTTATCCGCTGTGCTGTAGACTCTGTCTTCTGTAGAGACCCGGGTGTTTTCTATTGTATGTCAACTACACAACCAATAGGATGTTCACTACCCAAAATTCAAGTAACAAATATACAGGAACACAGGAGTACTGAGGGAAATGGACTTGGCTACTTCGCGGAGCAGGATCGGGCAGGTGGCCTGAATGCCCAGCTTCAGTCCTCTCCTGAGGCCACTGTCCTCGGGTGCTCATTCCGGGTGGATTCCAGATGGGTTTCCACCAGGTTGGGAAGCCCCGAGGAGATTTTTAAAATCCTCAGAAGGTGGGCAGGGAGGTGGGATGGTTGATTCAAATGTGAGGGGAAGGGGCTGTTGGCTACCACGCCCCCCTTAACGCAGTGGCTGCCTTGCCCCTTCGCACCAGCTGGGGAGCTTGGAAAGCCCTGCTACCAGGCTCCCCCAGACCGATTAAACCAGGATTTCTGCAAGAGGGCCCGGGCATCAGCCTGTTCCAAAGCCCTGCAAGCGCTTTCCACGTGTAACTCAGTGTGGGAAGCCCCTTTCTGGGTGGCAAGGTGCTGTTGGCGTTGCGTCTTGATATCCGATCTCCCGAAACCACCGCCGGGGGCTTGGTTCAGCCTGGTCCCACTTCCAGCCCCAGCCTGGCTGAGGGTCCCGGTGGTTTCTCCCAGGAGCTCAGAGCATGTGACCTGCAGGGGCTACCATTTCCTGCTTGAGAGCTGGTCTGGGGAGTGTCGTTAGGGAACTGGAGACAGTGTCTGCATGTGGGTGTTTCTCCTTGGAAGTCTCCTTGTCTGTGCAGATGAACGGAGGGCTTCACCTCTTTGAAGACCCCCCTCCCGCCTCCCAGGAGCACAGGGCAACCTGTCCTTCCTTAGAGTTTGCGAGTCATCCCAGGGGGAGGCGTCCTCACCACCGAGCAATGCAATACCTGTGACGTCTGTAAATAGCCCCATCTTCCAGAGTGAGGTCATTTCTACATTTGATATGCTTGTATCTCGGTAGGATGTACATAGTGTAGGGGATTTTTTTTTGTTTGGTTTTGTGTTTTTTTTAGAAAAGTCGACATGTCTGTTTTTATTTATTGCTTGAAAAAGATCATTTGACAAAAAATAAATGCATTTTCAACCACCTTTGGCTCCGGGTATCCTTTCCTTGGGAACTGTGCTGCGATGATGACTTGGAAGGGGAGGGAAGATTTGGGCTATTTAGCCATCTTGTGCACTTGGCAAAACCTGCGGTGGAGGCCGGCTGGGAAAACCAGTGGCCACCACTCCAGGATGGTGACAGGAGAAGACCGACAGAAACCTCCAACCATCCGATTTCTCTGGGCAGAGAGACCGCCAAGAATTGAATGAATGAGACAGGGAGTGTCTTTCATCTGAGAATGTACTCAGTGCCCCGCACAGGATGGAGCGATAAGGATGGCTCCTCAATGGCAGACGTCAATCTTAAACAGCCCCAGCACAAGTGGTTAGGGCTGGGACAAGAACATGTAAGGAAGTCCCACTGCTGAAACACCCCGCCCCCTGGATAACATTCCCACACTGACTTGATGTCATCACTTTGGCTTAAATTTAGTAAATTTACTAAAGTTCACTGAATTGCTTCAAATGGGTAAATTTTAACGGTATGTCAATTATACACCAATAAGATATTCACTACCAAGAATTCAAATAACACAAATACTTGAGTAGAAACTGAAAGTTCCTCCACCATGTCCCCACCCTATATCCCGCTCTTTTATTTTCAGTAACCTAAAGGAACACTGGTACAGTGGTACCTCGAGATACGAGTGCCCTAACATATGAGATTTTTGAGATATAGGCCGTCGAGTGAGCGATTTTTGCTTTGAAATACGAGCAACATTTGAGATAGGAGTAATCTCTCAAATCGGCCAGCTGCATACGACCCAGCAGTTTACCTCAACTCAAGCGTGTCATAGTTTCCCACGCCTCAAGGTTACGGAATGAATTAAACTCGTATCTTGAGGTACCACTGTATAATGACTGAGACAATTATTTATGTGTTTTATATAGTTATGTGTCTGAATACTATTGAAGACATCAGCCAGGATCTCTCCCCTGGTGTTCCCTGCCCTCAGTCTGGTCAGCCATTTACCCTTACTGCCCCATGTGAGGGATGGCTCTGGAGAACACAGAAATGGAGGAATCATCCTGTCTCTTGAGCTGCCAAGGCATGAAGCAGTAGAGTTGGGCAAAGGTCAGCCAGCCCCTCCTGTGCTGGCGATGCTGAAGGCATGGGAATCCCAGCTGGCTTTCCCATTTCAGGATGCACGGCCTGTATCCCGCACAGTTCTGCTTCACCCTTTTATATAATAAAAGGCTAATACGCAAATGGACCAAATGGCGGAACGACCAGTCACTGTGACGCGCACTGACCACCAAGGGGCAGATGCTCAACGCAGAAGCTGCCTCCTGGTGGTGAGTGTGTTCCCACAGCGGGTGCACTGCTCAGCCAGAAGCAGGGCTCACAGCTGGTGAGTGAGCAGTGATAGCGCTGAGGATGTCCGACTGATGGCTTAGGCACACTCCCTGTGGGCCTAAGCCATCAGTCAGACATCCCCTGAGGGCTCCAAGATTGCTAGAGTGCCCAGGCTGGGCTGAGGGACCTGCTCCCCCTACCTCTCTGTGTACAAATTTCATTCACTGGGTCTCTAGTTACTTATAAATAGCAAAAAATTCCACTTTTTATTTCTTCTTTAGCTTAAGAATTATATAGGATATATAATTTTCATCTCATGGCGCACCAAGGTATTTATTGTGCTTCTGGCAGGGGGGGAAGAAACTAGTTTGAAATATGCCAGAGCATCACTGAACAAGTCCTGCCCTTAACTCTGTTCTCTTAGTCATTCTAGGAAATATCAGGGACAACGGTGGCACAGGCAGATGAGGAACTTCCCAAGGTCACGGGGCCAGGAAGTGGCCAAGCCAGACTGGGAACCCAGGTGGGCTGATGGCGGAGCTGGTGGTCCTCCCACACAGCCCTTTGGCAAACCTGCTGCACTGAAGGACTGTTTCGTTACCCACTTCTTGCTCCACTTCCATTTCCTTCTAGGATCCCAATAGCTTTTGATTGGCATCATCTTGTCCATCTTCCAAGTATTCCTGTAAAATAACTATTTGAGAGACAGTATTCCTACTTGGTAAGACCTAAGAGTAAAGATAGAGCCTTCACAGAATTTCCTTGGAGTTGGGAAGCAATGTAGTGGCACACGGCATCATGGTTTCCTGAGAGCTTCACTGCCTACCTATGGCCAGTGATTCACATCCATGCTTCTATCCCATACTCCTGAGATGTAAGCGGGCTCAGGAAAGTCAAGATGAACAGACTTACTTGACAAATCAGGAAAAGTATGTGAAGAATCATATTAACAAGATGAAAATGTTACCTACATATTGTCTTACTTAAGCCGAGCTGTTTTATTAGCCAGATGACAGGTGGAAATTAGTCAAATGAAGACATAAACCTGCCTCCCCGCCACTTCTGTTGCTCAGTCCAGGTCTTCAGGGTAAATGCCAACCCAGAAAACCTGGCAGCGAGTCCCAACTTAATGGGAGCAGATGACCTTTAATTATTCCTAATGTAGCACCATGCTTCCCTCTGCCTGGAGGCCTATTGGACAGTCTGATGACCCTAAAATCATGGGAGAAGAGAACAGTGCCAATGGTAAAAGTTCACAAGTGCCACCACAATATGCTGGGCTGGCCCTAACCGGAGAACTGGCCACAACAACCAGGCACTCAAGGTGGGCATATCATTCAAAACCAGCTCTTCAGCTGGCCCGTGTGGCGCGGTGGTTGGGCATTGACTCATAAACCAGGAGGTCATGAAACCAGGAGGTCTGATGCCCAGTCAGGGCACATGCCCAGGTTGCAGACTCAATCCCGGTAGGAGGTGTGCGGGAGGTGGCTGATCAATGGTTCTCTTTCATCATTGATGTTTCTCTCTTTCTCTCCCTTCTTCCCTCAGAAATCAATAAAAACATATTAAAAACACACACACACAAAAACAGTTCTTCAAAATTTACTACCCAGGAAGCACCGCCCCTTTACAGTAATAGGACTTTGTTTCCTAGGAAGTAATTTCCTGTGGAAAATACATCCAATCTAGCAAGTGATTTATAACCATTCTCCCCGCCCCCCACAAACATGTCCCCCAGTGCCTCCAACCCACAGGAGTTTCGGCTATAAAAGCAGGCCCTTGGAATACTTCTGCATACGTGACCAAACCAAGCTGCTGATATTCCAAGCTGTTGATTCATATTCCATTTGCTTTTTTTTTAAAATACATTTTATTGACTTTTTACAGAGAGGAAGGGATAGTTAGAAACATCGATGAGAGAGAGACATCGATCAGCCGCCTCCTGGACCCCCCCACACTGGAGATGTGCCCGCAAGCAAGGTACATGCCCCCAACCAGAATCGAACCTGGGACCTTTCAGTCCGCAGGCCGATGCTCTATCCACTGCATATTCCATTTGCTTTTTAAGCTCAGTTTAGACCATTTCTCTTTCTGACACAGCCGTGGCCAAAGGGGAGGACCCGGGTCCAGTGGCATTTAGAATCTGATTTCAGCAGACACAGAGGAGAGCAAACCCTGCAGTAGCGGCACCTCACTGTCTTCATTTCTGTTTCAACACTCACTCTCCACCCACAGGCAGGGTTGGGTAGTGTGTATCTGCCAGAACCATGGTCTATAGTGGGAAGAACTGTGGGATATGAAAGAAATTACTTCACCATGTAGTGCCAGTTTCTTCATCTGTAAAATGGGGACTAAAATGCCCGTTTTTGCAGGGTTGGTAGGAAATGTATGCAACGCACCTGGTTCATTGCATGGGCTCAGCGAGAGCTACTGCTATCGCGGGGCTGTCCGTGCTTCCAAGTACTTAACGTATGTCTCCTGGCGGCTCTCACTCCCGCTGGCAAAGAAATCTGATGGAATTCTAGCTTCCAATTTGCTATCTAGTGAGTCACGAGGTGTGGAGAAAGGGGCGGGGGAGAAAGGAAACCATTTTCTCAGGGCGTGTGCCAGGCACTGTGCGAGGCATTTACTGCTCAGCATCCCTGGAGGCAAGCGTCCCTCTCCCTCCTCCAGCTGGGGCGGGGAGCAAGGGCTCTCTGAGCACCAGGGGTGGGCAGGGCCTCTGACCCGCCTTGTTAACGGGTGCGAGGTCTGGCCGGGCACCTGTGGCAGAGGCATCTCTAAAAGCAACATGTGCTTCTCCTGAGGTGGGTGACGTCTGTGACTCCTGCATGCACTTGGACGTGAGGATGAGGCCCAGCACAGACCACACCAGGGAGTCAGGAGGGAGAACGGTTGTTTGGGTTCGGACAGTTTCAGGTCAGTTGTGTTAAGGCTGGTCAGGTTGACATGAGCAAACAGGGAAATGAAAACACTTCAGAGCTAACTGCTGTCCACATACGGGCTATTTGAAAAATGTTTTTATTGAATATTAAACAATTACAAGTACTGTAAGTTAAGACATTTAGCCAAAGCACAATTACAGGTTAAATATAATCATAAAGATGCTTTAAATAGGAGCCCGCCACACAGGCAGGCTTGCTCCTCGCTGCCCTCTTCTGGGAAGAAGAGGGGGACAGAGAAAAGGTCTTTCATTCTAAGTGAAAGAGTGGAGGCTCGAAGAGTTACATGCTGTAAGCCATCTTCCAGGACCAAACCGATAGGGTTGCCAGACGTAGTGAAAGAAAACACAACAAAGCAAAACACCAGGCTGCTCAGTTAAATGTGAATTTCAAGTAAATAACAAAGAACGTTTAGAAGTAATATGGAAGTAATATGGAAGTAACCAAACATAGGTAAGCTAAACAATTATTTACCTGAAACACAAATTTAACTGGATGTCTTGTATTCTCTCTGGCAATCCTACCGATAGACAGATGCAGAAGAGAAAGGGGAGGGGACCGAAACCCTTGCCACAGCGGTCACACAGAGACAAAATAAAACTACGCCAACAGGGAACCAGAGTCACCACACTGGCACCACACGGAACACGACACAAGGAAAAAACACAAGTACTGCGCTAAACTCGGCTGCCGGGAAACATTGTAGATTTCCTCCGGCTGATTTTATAAATGTTTCTGAGAAACCTGGTTGAAAAAGTACCTTTTAGTCTGTAGTATCAAAGACAAACATTACTATCACAAAGACAGGATGAACTTGAAACAATGGAGGCAGAAGCAGGCATATATGCACAGGAGGAGTTTAAATATTTTGTGTAATGAATACAAGGGTTATATAGTCAAGGTCATCTTCTAGCTCTAGGCTGTTAGCCTTGCAGGTTTTGGTTCCTTTCTCATTGTTACTGTGGTGTTTTCCAGCTTTTTTATCCTGAACCGTGGGAGGGGCAAGGAGTAAGGGACTCCACTCTGCAGAAATAGGCAGACAGATAAAAAAGAAATAACGAAACAATCTGAACTCTGGAGAATGAGAAATCCGGTTGAAAAGATGGATAGCAGGGTGGGGTGTGGAGATGTGAAAGTGTAAAACAGAAAACATAAGAGAACGAAAAGCCAAAATTCAGCCATCTCTCCAGTGTGAATGCTGTTTCAAAGGGGGCAGACCCACGGCAGATGCGCAGAACCGTCACACACGAGCATATCTGGTCTTAGAAAGTAGAGGAAATCTTAAACTTCCTACTGCTTTTCACCTGTCACCACGCTTTTTATTTGGAAATGATTGAAAAACAGCTTGTGCAGCACTGAAGTTCTACAGGGTATCGGTCTGTGTTGTTACTGTATCCCCCCCATACACAAAACTTAGCAAATCCTGAAATCTTTCTACATTCCTCCAAACTAGATGATGTGGCAAATGGAGGATTCCAGACATAAAGAAATTGAAATGGGCTGATTATATCAGCTCTCTGCATGGAAGGGAGCATGACCTATGAAATAGACCCTCATCAAATAAGCCTAACATGTGTGAGATACACGAGACATACCTGGCTCAATGACACCAAGAAACGGAATTCCAACTTTTTATTGGGATATAAAAAGTTTAAAAGTTCCTGCCATAGTTAAGGCTTTCTTAAGAAATATTTAACTGTATATTAATTTCAGAATCCATAAAGTGTCTGAAGAAGCCTCACCTTTAAGGGCGGTTTAAAAAATAAATAAATTTCCTTGTCGTGTACTAGATGTGCCCAACCAAAGCTCAAGCATTATCTTCACAATTATTTTCTTTTCATTCCTGACACTGACTTGACACCAGACAAATTTAACTTCAGTCTTGAAATACATTTCTGACACATGAAACCCTGTATTACTGTCAGTTTTTAGTATTCCCTGAATGGCTAAAAATCTCTTTCACTATGCCATTTATTAGCCCAAAAGAAAACTGTTACACTTTGGGCATTTTTTGGTAAGAAGGCAGTTTATCACAGATTATCACACAAATGGGGACTGGACACACTGGGGAAAGGTGCTTAGAAATGCACACCATTCCTGTTTCAAAGAGTGTACGGAAACCCAGAGAGTGCACAGGTTTAAAAAGCAGGTGCGTGACATCTAATAACCATCGTGCAATCGGGAGATGCACTGAAACAGAAAAACCTAGCCAGCTCACTGCATTCTCATGCTGTTCTTTCAGAGTACACCAAGCTTTTTGTTTCTGTTTTTTGAATAAAGGCTATAATAGAATATTAATCTATATTACTTCGCCATATTCAGGCATTTCTCAATGTCTATCAATGCATTGAGAGCCTCCAAAATCAAGCTCAAATGAACACAAGGATGCTGTTTCATGGGAACATCCTAATGATGCTTATTCTACTCATGTTATTGAAAAGCTAGAAATTCTAAATTCCAAGAAGGAAAAGGTAAATAAAAATCCTGGCTGCACTGCTGTTATTTTGCAGAGAATGAAAACTCTGGGTTCCACACTCATTTGTTTAACGAAGTAGCAGGCCGAACACCTGGGTCTGATACGGAAACAGAAAGGTACAGTCTCCTTTTGCAAGATTCACAATGAAGACAGGAACATGAGTGGAGTCAAAGGTAATAGCTGGAGCTCTCTGTAATTCCAGACTCGCAGCCTGGGGAAGGGAAGGCCAAGTAGAAGGAGAAAGAGTCCAGTACAGACTCTTGACTTGCTGCCTCAAGCATCCAGGCTGGCGGCCAGGCCTCGTCCTGATGTCACACTGCGGCCGGGCTAATGGTGTCAGATTCTCCCTCATTCAGTTTGGGTAACGGAGCAGCCAGTTCAGGGCGGGCCATGTTGGAAGTCCTGCACTTGCTAGTATTTCTGTAGAGTGTGTACATATACAAGAACCTAAGTGGCCTTCAGCCTAGTGTAACCCCGTGCTTTTACGTTCCAAAGGGTTTTCACGCTGCTCTAGAAGGGAATCCCATATGTAGCTGACTTTTGCTAATGTGAGTCCACTCAGGGTGACCTTTGGTTTTCAGGTTCTGAAGACATGTATTTGGTTCCTGTGAGATGTTAATGAACCCATTCTCTTGAGCAGATGAATAATATGTACACCTTCTTCCAAGAACTACTACATACTTGAGTCATTACAAGACAAGAAGCACTGCAAATGTCTCCCTTACACGGTACCTTTACTCGGCACATAGGACAGAAGATACGTAACAGCGGCAGTTTAAATACCGAGCCACAGTTTAACTTCTCAAGTGTAAGGCTGAAGTTCAAACTGGCACATCCGTTAATCCAGTCAGCATGATGGAAACAACATACAGCCACATTGGGTAGTGGCCTATGTTTTCCGAAAAGCTATAAGGCTTCCGGTATCTATACCATATTAACCCTTTCATTTAACTAAAAATCACAGCTGTGTTTACCATTTTAAACTATGTCTAAGCGGGGAGGCAATATACACTTTCACAGCTACTGAAAACTACA
>PVJN01027867.1:0-27701 GCA_004026805.1 Lasiurus borealis
TCAATACCCTGTGAAGTTAAAGTAAGAACTCATTAGCACTTAAAAGAAGGAATGTATATGTTTTTTCAATTGTCATTTGTTCTTTATTAGGAAGAAAAATTAAATACATATATGTGTGTATATGTATATTTTTAATCTTGTTCCATCTTATTATTTAACACATAAAAGTAACAAGTGCATTTGATACACTGCATATTGGATTGATTCTGTTCCTGGCTTTGCCATTGGTGAGTTGTAGGACCTTCTGGAAACAATTTACATCTCTGTGACAGTTCCCCCATATGTGAAAAGTATCAAGTGTCAATGGATGATGGTTTTCTTTTTTTTTTTTAATTTGCTGACATGTTCAAATAGTAAACATTTTGAAATATTTAAAATATCATATATTCTGATCTGTTATGCCAATAAATTATTTTCTAGTAACTAGAACTAAATTAGGCACTTTTGAAGGTTTAAGTTTTTCAAAGTATTAAAATCCCATATGATAATTTATGTTTTGCTGAAGTGAATTCATGAAGAGATTCTTATCTCTCATAAGGCGCTAAAAAAGTTGTCTAAATTTTCAGAGGAAAGAACTCTTGTGTTACTGTTCAAATAGTTATTGTAAAATTATTTTGCAGTAGAAGAATGGTAAACTACTTTGTGAATTAAAGAGTTTGCTTCAGTTTTGAACTTTTATTTAGATTTGTCACCAATTACTTTGGGCTATGTTCACTGAGAAAAAATAAGCTTTAAATAAGAATACACTGTTCATTATCTCATTTAATAGTAGTACTAAGGGATATTTTGTAAAAATCCTACCAGATCCAAATAAATTAGAATTCCTATGTTACTTTCTAAAACTGTGGAGGGATTTTTCAAAGCTTTCATAATCTTGACTAGAAAAACAAATATAGTTAGTTTTGTCTCCTGAAACTCTCTTATCCATTGTCACACACAAAATAACAGATCATTCTAAGGCCAAGAATTCAGCCTATAATTCGCTCTTGGCACTTTTGAGTTTTGTTTAATTTAGACAAAATCCTATGTTCTTTGGAGTGATTTTTATATAATAAATTTAATGAAATTACCTTATACTATGTTGATATATTCAATACATTATTTTTCTAAATATCTGTTCATCATTTAATTAGTGAACTAAACACATGATAGAAGTAGAAAACAGAAAACTGAGCATGTCGCAAGTTGATGGCTATTGTAGCAGGTGATTTCAAAAAGAGCTTCCAGATAATAATACCCTTTCTGTTGCCAACTGAAAGGTGTTAGCAATGCTATATACCCCCTGGTAACCACAAAGAAGAGAAGGCTAAGAGTAACCTCAATCAATTCAGGATAAAGACGTTGGCTCCTTGGTAACTTAACAGGACAGACTAAACAGCTTCAGAAATCACATCTGAACAGGACTCTCAAAAATAATTGCTGCACTATTTAACTATACAAAAGAAAGTATTGTTTTTCAATGTTTATAAGGTGTTCTTGTTAAAAGACATAGAAAGGATTCTAAATTTTTAAAATTCCTTTATGCCAATCAGTCTCGAATTTAAAAAGTGTTTTTCTTTCAAGTAGGGTATATTCTCTTGGTACAAGGTGTGCTTGTTATCTGAGTATGTATTTCCAAAGTCCTGAAGTTAAAAGAGTGCATAGCATACAAAATAGACACTCATAGATTCTCTGAGAAACAGAGCACTTAAGAAGTGATACCATCAAATTATGTCTGCCCACTTTAATGATGGCATGGATTTTAGCCAAAATTGTCAACAGTCCTATCAGTCAGTCTCGAGCTGATTGTAGAAATTTAGAAAATGCTGATAATTCAATATAATTACAATGAAATTAAGTTACATGTACCAAGACATATGATGTTATTAAGTTGATAAATTTAACATTGATAAATTCCTTCAAACATACACCACACCATCAACAAATGAGAAGTTGGCAAAATTACACAACTTAAACAGAAAATAAGAAGTCCAAAAGAGCATGTTGAACATCGAAGTATTAATAAAAGAAATGTTTATATAACTAAATATGTCCAAAATGTTTTTCAGAAATGATCACTTGAAGAAAATCACATTATCATATGCTTACAAGATTACGCAAAAACTTTTCATTTTTGCAAACATAACCTAATTTCCCCAAATAGAAGAAAACATAAAATAATTTAAATAAATATATTAGTTCTTTTAGGATAAAGTCCCAATTATTTTTTTCTACTATTCAAGTAAAGTTTTGTTCCTTTCTTTAAGTAGTTCTTAAAGCAGTAGCCTCTACCTACACCAGTTTATCTTAGATATGAAAAACCTTCTACACTGACTATTTCCTAACCCATTTCACATCCAAAAAAGCCAGAGAGAATTTGATATTGTAACAATCAAAACCCATGCAGAACCTGAAATGAAATCTAACTATGGTAAATGTCCATTCTTTACTCTACTTTCCCAGTGATTTGCTCCATCCTAAGGATATAGATTCTAGATACCTTCCAGTGACATTTTCCTGTTGATTTTAATAATAACCTTAATATCAGCACACTGAATCTACCTACGCAATAAGAAAATAATGGGTGAACAAATATTAATTATAATAATTGGAGTGACAACTCTCCAATTTAACGTAAACTTTTTGTAGTGTTTATAGTATGTAGATTTACAGTATACAGACTTATTAAATTCACACTAGTTCTGAAAGAAATTCCCTCTCTAAATAGAGGATTGTCCATCATTTCCCTTTTGATACAGAACGCCAGGTCGTCACACAAATTCTTGCATTTACTGGTATACACAAAATGGGACTCAACAGAAGCCAACAGAAAATCAAAAGTATTTACAGAAGCAATACAAAGGACTGAGGTTGAGATACAACAGTAGAAAAGAAACAGAAGAACTAAGAGTTTAAAAATTGTCTGTGTTCGATAAAGAGGCAGAGGAAAAAGAAGAAAATTTCAGAAGTGACACAGATTCCCACCCACCTGAGTGCCTGCCACAAGGGCATTGCCACTAAGAAAGTCAACTTGACGGGAGACAGATCTGATACGCCAGGTGTGAGAAGATATCGAATAAAGTGCTTAATAGAATGCTGGAAAAATGTATGTCTGAAGCCGAGGAATCAGATTAAAGCAATGCAAGCACACTTTGAGTCATCTCATCCAAACTGGAAATAAAAGGAGCTGGACTATTAAATGAAAGTAACATGTGTGCCAGCCAAGGGCCCAGTACTGGGATGTCCACTAAACTTTGCATGCACTCATTTTAATCCTTAAAGATTTAATAGGTGGAGTTATTAGTCTCATTTCTGAAGTGAAGAAAGTGAGTCTCATAAAAGTTAAGAAACTTAATGAGGGAACTGAGGTATTCTGAGATGCAGGCCTTGCCCTCATCACAGCACTGTACTGCCTCTTCAGAATAATATCTGGGAACATGAAGCAAATAAAATTTCTAAGCAAGTTATAATGTGGAGAAAAGAACAGCGAGCCAAACACAGAATTCTGAACTGACCACTATCCTACAGAGCCTTGGAGCGCTGGGTACATTTCCATAATGTTCTTTAAAAACTTCAATTAAAACATCTATTAAAGTCAGTCAAGTGGAACTTGGGTTTCCATAATCAGCAAGACCCAAGCAACTTGCCCTTGGGGCATATAACCAAATACAACAAACAGGGCAGTGAGCTAAACCTCCTTCAATTTGCTAATTTGTTCCTACTCGCACAGCTTAGTCTAGAGTTACGTCTTTATAGTGCAAATTATCTTTATTCTATATTAATGACCTTACTAACAAGAATTAAATGTCCACACTATGGAGCAGGCCTAACCTTTAGAAACTCGCCAATTGCTTGGAGAATTTGGAGAATTTCATGATGGGAAACCCCCCCCCCACCCCCACCCCACCCCATTCATCAAAATGCTCCAGGCCAGATGTGGCTCCTCAGCCAGTGTGGCGGGCCAGGCTCTAGCTTTCTTTCTGCTTGGTTTTGCTCTCTGATATTCCCCTCCGCTCCACAAGTGAATTCTTTTAGTCTTTCACAGAAAGATCTCTCCAAAAATTGGATGGGCTATTCTTCTAGGAATTCTCTTTGATCTATTGCTCACTCCGCTTTTGCTGTTTATGTAACAGAGAAGATGGAACAACCTAAGAGTCAATTTTCTTTCATCTGGTTTTCTTTCTCTTTTTTTTTTTTAACCTCAGTATTTCTTCTCTAATGGGATTCTGGTAATATGCTTAATAAAGCTCTTTCACATTATCCAAATAGCTAGTCAACGCAGCAATACATTATGAGACTTTAATAAAGAAAAAGAAATGAAACTGGTTGCTTGCTAGGTTGAATTACATTGTTTTCCAAACCTGTCAGTTCAGCCAAATAAGGAGATGCAGTCAACAGAATTCATAGTAAGAGAGTAAGTTCATGAATCTACAATGAAGAGTTTCTTCTATGGGGTTTGAATGGATTTCCCCAGTTTGAGGGAATTGTGTTAAATAAAAAGTTGAATTCCAAAAAAGGAAGCATATGTTTGAAGAGAAAAATCTGCATTAATTCACTTACTGAAATGACAACAACAGGATACAAAACGGAAAGATGATTCTCTTTAAGCATATTCAGTAGTTTCTGGGTTTCTTCAAATTCAGAGGTCATAACCTGAAAGATGAAAAAAGTAAAAGGAGGTAAAAAGAAGTTATTAAATTATTTAAAAGTTAATTCAAGGAGAAAACATTGGAGAACTTCTATACAATCACTCAAAATATTTATAGAGCTCAATTTTTAATTTTTAATCAATTTTAAAGAGCACTCATAAGTTTATACCTATTAAATGTGTATGAGTTATTAATTCAAACTGGTGTTGTCTTATCTACTTTATAACAAGTACAAAAGAGAAAACTGAAAATGTCTAAGGAAATATCGACATCTTCTCATGACGAGAATTAGCTTGTTAGAAAATGTTCTTCTCCTATTTCAAAAGACAAAAAAATAAAACTTCCAAGTATACATATTAAATGACACAACTCACCTATCAAAACCTTAAAATAAAATATTTACTGATCAAGAACATAGGTTCTCTCCCCCATTACATGTGTAAGATCCCCAAGTGCTTTCAGTCATTTGTATTTACTACTTACGTTCACGCAAACAAAGCTGTAGCATTGCTCTAAGATGATTTGCTGGAGATCTCTGCCAGCATGACACAGAGGCCCAGATGTGACTTTCACATGCTAGGAGAGAAAAAATAGAGGGGGAAACAGAGTTTACAAATTAGACAGAAAGACCAAACATGAACATAAACAACTTTGTTATAAATGAATACAAATTTGCTATAGACACATAGAGCCAAGGGCCATATGTAAAAACAAATAATTGAGGCTAAAGTTTATGGGGTTATCAAGAGGAAAAGCATTTGAACTAGCCCATAAATAATGATTATTATTTTAGCAGACAGGATATCAGGAAATTATTTCAGATAAGAAAAATAGGTTAAAAAGGCACAGGATATATTCCCATACGGTTTTCTTACACAAGGAATGTATTGCAGAGAATGCTGGAATAAAATTGAAACATTGGCTAGCTTGTTGGAGGATACTGGAGGCATGTTAAATAACTACAGTTACAAAGAGCAGGTTTAACAAAACCGGAAGTGACTAGAAGCCTGGAAAGCAATAAGAAATTATTTTATGTGATAGAGAAGAGTTGAAGTTGGACAGTGGTCGGCAAACTCATTAGTCAACAGAGCCAAATACTAACAGTACAATGATTGACATTTCTTTTGAGAGCCAAAAACCAACTACTGCACCTGGGTCACAAAGTTTCAATCGCACTGTTCATGTGAGCCCGCACGTGGTATTTTGTGGAAGAGCCACACTCAAGGGGCCAAAGAGCCGCGTGTGGCTCGAGAGCCACGGTTTGCTGACCACTGAACTAGGGCAATGACAATAAGATAAAAGAAGAGGCAAAGAGATAATTACAAGTGGTAGTCCCAGACTAGATTTAGAAGGAATGGTACATATATTACAAACATTTATCTAATAAGCTTTTTTTTAAAAATATATTTTATTGATTTTTTACAGAAAGGAAGGGAGAGGAACAGAAAGTTAGAAACATTGATGAGAAAGAGACAGCTGCCCCTTGCACAACCCCTATTGGGGATGTGCCTGCAACCAAGATACATGCCCTTGACCAGAATCTAACCTGGGACCTTTCTGTCCGCAGACAGACGCTCTATCCACTTAGCCAAACCAGTTTCAGCTCTAATAAGCTTTTTATTCAATATAGTCCAATATTCTAATTAGTTTATATTATAACTTAATTATGAAACAAGGGATCTGTTATATATATTACATGAATGTGTGTGTAATTCCTTTTAGATTAAATCTAAAATTGTGAATTTGTCATTAAAGTGCTCCAGATCTACATATATTCTATTCAAATCTTAACCATCCAACTTCACTCTTCAACACAAATATTCTTAAACTCTAAGGTCACAAACACTGTGCTCATTCTTGCCTGTGATGGCCATCCCATATTGACTTCAATATATGCTGTTTCCTTATTAAAACTATTATATATTTCTTAAACTTGATTATGAACAGTTAATAAATATAACGTAAGTTCTTAGAAAATAAGATATAGATAGAAAGCACAGTACCCAGCATAAGTATTAGCTGTTGTTATTAAGTTGTTGTTATTATTATTAAAATGTATTTGCTCTACTATTATGTGATAAATTAAAAGCTTCATGAAATGCACACGCAATGTTTTTACAAGTGATATTAAATATATTATCATTTTTGTACCCCCTTTAAAAAAAACAACAAAACAAAATTATAATTCTTTTCCTTCTTGAAATTGAGAAGTCTTTAATAATTGTTTCCAGTTAAGTGTAATTATTTTATTTGGTTATATTGCCTTCCTTCCAAGCAGAAACAAACAGTACTTTCCATGCTTGAGTAAAGAAATTTTAGAGATTACCTAAATATAGCAAAAGAGTCTTTGACACCTTTGATAAACAAAGGCTGCATTAGACAATGCTATTAGGTTGTTTATGAAAAGGCTCTACAGCATCATCTTATGCTGTCATTCCTAATGTTTCCACACTCACACACAACAAATGGAACAATCTGCTGGCTAGAAGAACTCCTTGTTCTGTAAATATTTTGGTTCAAAGAACATTTAAACAAAATTTAAAACAACCTTTCAATGTGTTCAGTAAAATTGAAGTATACAAAAAATAAAATGAAATACTTTCCTTACATCATAACAAATAAGAATTGAGAAAAAAATCCGTATTAACTAAATGCAAACATCTGCATATTCATAATATCACTTAAAGCATGAATTTTAGGAAAGAACATAGGCTGTCAACAAATGTTTTCCATTTCAAGAAGAGTTAAGGCTTAATTGAGGCTAAGAGGCTTTGGTTCATGTCCCATGAGTCAGAGGTTCAAAAATCTTTTTACAGATAGAATATGTTAGCTAGATCATCTCTGATTCTGAATCCCTCAATTTTCAACCCCCTCCTGTTTAAACAATGGCACAAATGTGGGTATAAAGAAGGGAACTGGAGAGAGATGCCTTGTGAACAACACTAAGAATTAAAAATCTTATAGTTGTCTGGGACTGGGTGTGGGAGAAATGGGGAGACGTTGGTCTAAGGGTACCGAGTTTCAGCCCCACTTCTAGGAATATATCCTAAGAAACCCATCAGAAAGAATGTATGCACTCCTATGTTCAAAGCAGCACAATTTACAATAGCTAAGATCTGGAAACAACCCAAGTGTCACTAGTAGATGAATGAATAAAAAAGCTGTGGTCCATTTACACCATGGAATACTATGCAGTGGTAATAAAAGAAGGATCTCTTATACTTTGAGACAGCATGGAGGAACTTGGAGAATATTATGCTAAGCAAAATAAGCCAATCAAAGAAAGGCAAGTATCACATGATCTCACTTAAAAGGTGTGGGAAACTTGTTGTGCTTGATAGCCATTTTGTAGTAAGCTCCATCCACATTAGCACTAACCTCAGGCTAGGTCTCAATTACCCCAAACCCTATCTCTTTCCCTATCTCCCGAAAGCCAGGCGTTTCGCCTTAGGGCTAGGAATTTTCACTAACTTCCTCATTCCTCCTTCTCCCCATAAATACCCCGATCTACTGCTGAATAAATGAGACTTGATCAGAACTTTGTCTTGTCTCCATTCCTTGTGTCTCTTGTCCCTTTCATCCCCACTTCCCCTCTAGGGTCCTCGTTGACTTAACCCTCGAAAGGAATCTAATGAACAAAATAAACTGTTGAACAAAACAGACCCAAAGACACAGAGGCATGGAATAGACTGTCGAATCTCAGAGGGAAGGTAGGGATGGGGAGATGGGTGGGGGGAAAGAAATCAACCAAAAAACTTGTATGCATATGTGCATAATCCATGTGCACAGACAACAGGATGGTGGAGACCAGGGCCAGGGTCATTGGAAAAAAAAATAGGGGACACAAGTAATATTTATAACAATAAAACTTTTTTAAGTTTCAGTTATACAAGATGAAAATATTCTGTAGTTCTATTGTATAGCATGTTGACTGTAATCAACAATACTGTATGTATATTTGAAATTTGCTCAGAAAGTAAAACTTAAGTGTTTTTATCAAATAAAAAAGGAAGAAAACGGTAACTATATGAGGTAATGGATAAGTTCATTAGCTTGACTGTGGTGATCATTTCAAAGTGCCTTGCAAAATATCAAGTTGTATATCTTAAATATACACAAGTTTTATTTGTCAAATATACTTTCATAAAGATGGGAGGGAAAGACTTTCTAAAATTCAAATCCAGGTTTTCGAAGGGAACCCTCTGCAGCTATGACGGTTGCCCACTGAAGGCTGAGACTAGCCATCAGCTCATCAGTCAGGGCCTTGATCAGACCATCTCTAGCCTGTGGGTGCTGCATCTGGGTCTGCAGTTTGAGGGTAACAGCCAGGCCTCCCCATCTTTATTCTTAGAAATCTTCACCTGAGATACTCCCTTGAGAAGTACTCACTATTTTCAAATTTTGAGCTCCCAATTACACTTTTCCTCATGGTTATTTTTAGACATCTGTGGAGGCTTTGCCCACCTAGAATTCAGCATGTACTGCACTGTTTTTGTTTTTATTTTTGAGTTAGCTTTAAAGCATCATTTTGTAGTTACAAACATGGCCTCTGAGTCCAAGCTCCCTGGGTGTGAATCTAGCTCTGCAACAAACCTGCAGTTTACTCAGTAGGAAAAGCAATACTTCAAATGGTTCAGAAGATTGGTTACATTAAGAGATGAGCTTTAAGGATTAGTTTTTACAGCTCATCCCTATAGATGAGCTTCCTGGAAAGCTTCAGAAAAAAAGCTTTCAGGCAATGAATCTCAGTATAGTTTTGAAGTTTACAAATGAACCAGTTTCCTATTCGGCCATGTTAAAAGGATCTCTGACCACAAACACTAAGCTGCTTGGTCACCACAAGACTCAGCCCTAGCCTGTTGGATAGACCAGAGAAAGTCTTGCTATTTTCCTAATCCTAAATGGCGGACAGCCAAAATAGTTCTAGAACCCTGGTGCTGCCACGGTACTCGGGTGTCGAATCCCAGTCTCTTACCACACCAGGGGAAGGGCTGGTGCTTCCCTAGTAATTCAGCTTCAAAGCCGCACTGCACCAAGGTTGGAGTCTAACATTCAGCGTGGAAGGTCCATTTGCAATGCCACATAATGCACTGGATGCTGTCTCCATTCCTCAGACTACAGACTTTTCCTCAATACCACTGTTCTAAAAAGTCTAAAGGCTAGTGTGAATGCTGCCATGTCAACCACCCCTGTACATATTGCAATATTAAATGTTTGCTATTATCATTCTATTCACTTTCATTTAATTCCCACTTCTGAAAATCCCCTCTGAAGCCAGTTATGGTCCTATGCAAAAGTACAGGACTGTACAATGGAAAAATAGCCTTAATACTAACAAACCTGAGCACAAAAAATTCAAAGTTCCCGTTTTATCATACAGATTATACGTCCAAATCTCGATAATGTCTAAACAAAAAAACAAAGCTGCCAAATGCACATTGACTCAAGTTTATTTTTTCCATTCAATTTTACCACAGATGTTAAGCTACTTATAACTAATGGGCAATATTGCAGCGAATGAAAAATGACTGGGGATAGCTCATATAAATTGTGTTTGGCAGGCATATTTTGTAAATATCATCCTTTTCTTCCAGGATGATAGGTTAAAAAGGTATGTGCAGCAATATAACCTCTTTGTTTTGTAGTAATGCATAAAACATTTGCCAGCTGAGAATTGGCAAGCTGACATAAACAAATCTTATCTGTCTTAATTTAATAAAAAGTCAAGAAGAGTAGAGTATCCTACCCACTGATGGATGAGTTTCATTCATTCAAGCAATAAATATTTATCAAAAGCTCTGAGCCAGACACTGGCAATAAACTGAACAATGCTTCTGTGATCATAAAGCTTACATCATATTGGGAAGAGGAAATAAAGTTTACACCTATGTCTCTCCAATTTCAATATGTATAAGAATCTCTGGGAATTTATTAAAAATACAAAATTTTATTCCATTGGATGTGATGTGGAGTCTAAGCATCTGAATCTATATACATAAAAGCCTAAGTGAATGAATGACCAAATAACCGGCCGACCAGTGCTATGAAGCGCACTGGCCACCAGGGGACAGAATCTCAATGCACAGGATCAGGCTCCCTCCTGTCTCAGGCTGCGGGCACAGGACTGAAACTGGCTACCCACATCCCCAGGGCACAGGCCAGGCCGAAGGACCCCACCAGTGCACAAATCTGTGCATCAGGCCTCTAGTTTATAAGATACCAGCTGATGTTGTCCTAACTAGTCCATAACCACACTTTGAAGTAGCAAGCCATTAGATCATTTGAACTCACCTTACCATAAAAGCGCTCTTTCATTTTCAGTAGACACATTTACTGAGAAGTGTGCTTCCAAGAAGCAATCAGAAGATAACTTTGACCTTGACTACCATAGCTATTGCTTTCTGTAGCCCTTAAAATAAATCACCTGTATCTTTATTAAATCTATCAGTATGACGAACATAAGTGACTAAATTAAAAAATTAACTACTTCAACTTTTTCCCCTCATATTCTTGCCAAATTTATAGCATAATCTAATTTACATGTATACAAGTTTTATTTTTTCTAAGTAATACAGACACTAACCAGATGCATACAGAAGTATAATTAGGGCCTATTTTCCATATAAACATGCCCTAATAAAGTATGTACAAGTAAATTATATTCTAGTCAAAATGTCATTAATTTGAAATTACTAATTAGAGTCCATGCCAACAAATATTTTTTCCAATTATAGATGCTTTAATTTGTCTACTTAAGACATAGTTTATTTCATTTAGCTATGTATTCATTTTAAATTACAAATATTATATATGTATATCTTTTATCCCCTAGCCAATTTAAAATTGAGTGTTCATTAAATGAAATAGGTTATATTAGCAGTTCGGTGTGGGTGACTTTGTCCGTAGGGGAAATTGAGTATTCAGGAAATATTTTCAGTTGTCACAGTGGATTGGAGAGTAGTACCTGGAGAAGGCAGGGATGTTATTAAATATTCTATAAGCATGCACAGGGCAGCCTTCAGTGCAAAGAATTAACTGTATCAAATGCCAACAGCATAGCTATTATAAAATTCAGAGTAAAAGAATTCCAGTTTTTGGTTTTTAGCATTTATTCATGAACCAATAACTGTCACAAGCAGCAGTAATATTCTAGAGACTTGAAGACTTTAGCATATTAGCCATCCTTTTTACATGAGAAATATCAACATTGCATTTTACCTGACAAATGTTTAATGTAATTTTATTTATTTTTTGTTTTAATGTAATTTTATTTTTTCATTTTTTAATATAATTTTAAAATGACAAATAACAAATATAATAAGTATGTTCAAAATAGCTAGATGAGGTATATAATATAAACAGATTCTGGGCTAAATAAATGTTATCTACTATCTAGTTTTCACACCATTTCCCATTTTAAATTAGGTAGGAAATAAACAAGAAAACTAAAATCACCTATAAACATGTATGAGCAGCTCACTGAAGAGTTCCATCACACAGAATCACAAAGACACTATGCACTAGATTCGTTTTTAAAGAATATTTAATGCTACCCCCATAGCTGTACAATCCAAATACTACCACTATAATTCTTCAGGTACTACAGAACAAGCAAACCATTTTTCACTAATGTATTTTCCCCTCAAATAAGAACTATAATTGCTATATTTGCATAAAAAATAAAAATTTTTGTCTCACACACTTTCCATTATGAATGGCACATTAGTAGCCTACTGGATATATATTGTTTAGCCTATAGGTCAAAAATATCTTTAAATAGTAAGAACAAATTACATTTTGAGCAAAAATCACAAAAACATAATCCTGTGTCTTACTTCAGAAGTAAGTGAACATGTTTATATCTCAGGATGTTTTTCACGTCATACATTTCTAGATAAAGCAAGGCAGATTTGTATCTTGAGAGAGAATCTTATCACAGATTCTAAAGAATAAGTCTCGAAGTGTTGTTTATAGGCCTCGCTCCTCACCCCCTGGAACACCGCTGAGAGCTCATTTCCCCCTCGGTGCCTCTCTCTTTTCTGACAGAAGGCTGCTGCCCACCAACTGACCACTGCTGCTAACTGACCTCTGCAACATCTGCTCTTTCCCCTTCTCTTCCCGCCCTCTGTGGAAGCAGTTTTCTTAGGGTTGGGAAATCAATTAGGACTTCACGGGTGTACTTTGTGTTCTAAGCTTCTCAACTGTTCACATGATTGATGGACGCCTGGCGGCTACCTCTTTATCTCAGGAAAGTATTTGGCTGATGTCCAGGTGCAGAGGTATTCCAGAAGCTTTCTGACTTGTTATCGTATCACCATTAACCACAACTATTTATCTGGCTCCCACCATATGTGCAAGGAATCAGCACTGTGCAAGGGATCAGGGATAAAAGAGATAGCGAAATAAAGGTACATAATGATGATTAAAAGCAGGATATGCAGAATCACACCATTTCTGGTGAGTAGAAAGTCCAAGAACCAGAAAAATGCAGGCCAGGTCATGGAAAGCGTAATGTGAAACTAAGCTTTAAATAAAACATGAAATGGACAAATGGAGGCACATTCAATGAAGCAGAATGCTGGAGCTATTATTTAGCTAAAGCCACTAGAACGAAAGAAAAAAATATCTACATTTTTGTTGATTTAGAGTTATACAGCATGCAAATAGTTGAAATGCCATACATCTTCAAACTTAATTATTAGAGGAAATATGCTAATTAATAAGTATAAAATAATATTTTAAAAACATGATTTCCTATATTTAGGACAAAAAAATAATAAAATTAAATCATAGTGAATAAGCTCTAAAACTGTATATCTCAATTTCAATAGCATAAGAGAATTAGCATATATATATATATATATATATCTCCATCAGAATCAATTGCTGAAGGTTAAAAACTATAATTTATATGCCAAAAAGCAATTTTTCAGGTTTTTATAAGGATGTTCCTTCAAAATATATACTTATCATGAGTGTAAAGTAAATTAATTCCCTGAATTAGAAAACCTGATTTTTATAAGTATATGTCCAAAGCTAGATGTTGGCTATTCTTTTGGTTTATTTGTTTGTTTTTAACTCAGTATAAAAGCTGTCTAAAACTTGTGAGCAAAGACCTCATTCCAAAGTGGAAAAAGATATACAGTATCATATATCTATCTATCTATCTATCTATCTATCTATCTATCTATCTATCGTCTAAAGTTTTACATATGCCTCCTTTTTCTTCCAATTGACCAGTATTATTTTTAAAAGTTAACCATCTGGTTCCTTTAAGAAGAATAGTATTTCAACATGTCACTGTTTCTGAAAGATATAGACAGATATAAAAGGTGAAGCTATGTTAGGTATATAAAGAAAAAATAGAGGAAGTAATATGTAGGGAGAATTATCCTTATCCCCTCATTAATAATCATATTCTAAAATCATGACAACCAATTAGAATTATAAACTTTTAATATTATTAAATACAGCACGAACATAATTAATACCATCCCGAACAACTAGGTGGTCCAATAATTTTGGACCTTCTTTTTTACCTCTGGAAAACTGATCAGGAAATCTGGCTAACATCCCAGATAAACTGAATGGATTTAATTGGATAGTCTTCAGCTAATTTCTGTAGTCTTGTACATACACCAAAACCACACACTCTAATTGAATTAAGTTTGTTGGAATTGTTTAGTCAGAGGCCCAATGGGAGAGTTTACAATGTTATTTCACTGTTCTTACACTGTTTTACAGTGTTCAGCTTCAAAAAATAAAAAATCTTACGTCTCTAAACTAAAATATTGTTATAATATGTGTCAAAATAAGCACACAAGAGCCCTCTTTCGAATGGGCCTGACAATGCTGCAATGGCTTAATTTGCTCTGTTTCTTTTATTCCTGCCTTTCTTCGTTGGCTATTTTTGATGTCTTGTTTGATAAATATGTCATACACCAAATTCATTTAGGTTTATAAGAAAAAGCAGAGATCCATACACTGGACACAACCTTGAGGGCATTAGGAAAAGTAAACTAGGTACCACACTCAGCCTCAAAAACCAAAGCATGCCTGACACCCAGGAAAACACATGATTTTCAGACATTTCCTGCTTGTCATTTATGGTTACACAAAACAATAATCAAATTATGTGCTCCAGGAAACAGGAAGCGGTAGGTAAGCAAAATATACCAAAAGTCCCTGTAGCCCCTGTTTGGACAAAATATAGATCAGCATTCATTTATTTTATTATACAAAAGAAAATTAGGTTGAAGTAACATGTGTTTTTAGAGGTAATGTTATATCTGAAATGTTACATTTAAATCCTGCATGTCTTCTTCTATACAATTTTCCTTTTTTTCTAGGATATTTTCTTTTTTATTGAATTCATTGGGATGACATTGGTTAATGAAATTATATAGGTTTCAGGTGTACAATTCCATAATACATCATCTACATTACACAATGTTACTTTTAAGGAATAGCGCCCAGCATAATCATTTTATAGAAGTAAACTGGATCATATCTTCATTGTGGCTTAAGTTTTCTATCTCTTCATTTTGTTCTCTGGGCAAAACGTAAGCACAGTATCATTGATGATGGTGGTAGTAGCCTTACTCCACTTAACAGGCTGCGTCTAGGCATGATCCCATCTCTATCCTTGTCTCCCATCCCTCTATCTCCATTCTGATCATATCATTCCAACCAAAGAAATCTTATTCAAGCCACCATGAATGAAAGTCTTTACATGCCTTTCACACGCCATTCCACCAGAATTTCTCTTTAGACAGCTACTCCTGATTATCCTTTCAGACTTAACTAAATGGCACGCCTGCCAAGAGCTTCAAGCTCACTGCCCTCCACTCCCAACTTTAAATGAATTTCCAAAGCTCTCTTACACAGGCAGTTTACTCTTAAGAATAATTACCATCATTTGTAATTAAAAATATTTTTTGTATTTTACTGTTTCACCCCTAACCTAACCATATGTTCCCTGAAGACACAGAACCATATTTGCTCCCTCTATCCAATGACTAAATCTTGATGTGCATTTATTATTTGATAAATAAATGAGTGAATTAATGAACTAAAAAATATGATCACTATCTTTCTACTTATGAATTCCTTGCTACTCTCAGCATCATGTAGACCATAAAGTATTCTTCTTAGGAAGAAGTGAGAGCAGTTTCTTCATGATGTATCTCTGAGACTTCTATCTCCAAAGGAGGTAGGTTCTGTGAAATACTTCAAATTCCTTAAGAATTCAAAGGAATATAACAAGCCTTATAATAAAGCCTTGACATTTAAACATGAGTTTGTAATTTAAGAGATGTGCATGTCTATGAAGGGTGGAGGGGTGTCCCTTATCCAGTTAGTTTCCTTGTTTTACCTTTTAACAACTTCTTCCATATATTTTGTGTGTATCATTCATTACACGAGAGCTCAGATATTCAGTTCATCTCTAAGGTATAATCTCAAAATCGAGCAAAGCCTACTCAGTTTCAATAAATGATAAACTTTTTTTTCTTTTCTTGCCAATGAAACAATCCTCCCATTGTGTGCTGGGCAGCTCCACCCACACCGATCTTCCCTACAGGTGCCTGGATTTCCACTGTGGTGACTTCATCCTTTTTATATGTTCCTTTCAAGTGAGACAAAAGCTCTGGAGGTTAAGATGTTTGAAGAGGCATTTGATGTTTGTCTGTAAGTTATGGACTGAACAATGCCAGAAGATAAAGTTGCCCTTATAAGGAGAGAGAACATTTAAATAAAACGAGAAATTTCTTTCCTGAAGGGACTTCTTTCTGGACTTAGGTATAAAGTCAAAAAGAAAAATCTAATGTTCTTTTATATCACCATTGCTTAGAAGAGTATTAAGTAGTAGAAAATGTAAGGAATCTACTAGCGCCAACATTCATTAGTTATGTGATCTTAGGCAAATCATCAAACCACAAAAATTCCCTATTTCTAGTTGTAAAATGAGAAGGAAGGTCATACGTTATTCTAAAGGACTGAGGCCTGTGTCACTGTCTCTGGCACACAGAAGATACTCTATGACTATCAGAGTTGCTGACTGCATGAAAACATTCTGACAAAGTCCTGTATTTATTTGCTTACTAAGTTTTAGGAATTTTAGAAGCTAGTGCATATTTAAAAGAAATGGATGATATCTCCTTTCAAGGTCAACCATGATCATCTAATTAACAGGACACACAAAATTCATTTTTACAATTTCTACATTATATTCTAGTTTTAAAAAAGAATCTAATCTTTTTCCTGAAAGGCTGGTATTGCAACTATGCAGTACTTGAAAAACAGCGGTATTCCTTTCTTTTGAGAATCTGTATACATCTTGGCTTTGTTTGTTATATAAATAAAATCTTTCAGTTCACGTCAAAAATAGTTGTTATCTGTGATTATAGATAAATTAGATACTTGAAGTTAAGGAAGAAATAAATTTAAGTGCTTAAAAATTAAAAATACTCAGCACAGCACAGATCCTGAATAAAGGAGAAGATTCTGGAAACACAGTTTTTAGTCTTAAAATCTTTGCAGATTCTACCATAAAAATAGTACAAGGAGGACTACGATAAAGACAATTGAGAGGTATACTTAGGAAGTTAAAAAATAATTTTTTGAAGCCAGAATGTTTTTTTTCATCTAGTCAAAATATATTTGTAGATTTTCAGTCACAGAAAAATTCTATAGCTATGCAATAACTTGGGAATGCTGTATCCCAGAGCCCTCCTGAGGAAATCTATGGGAGGATTAGTTTTGGAGAACCAAAATGGTTTGTAAGATATCAACATGAGGCTTCCTAATGAGCATTAAACATATATTTACTTATGGATCTAAGAATAAATAATGGTTTTGAGAGATGGGGTACAGTATATAATCACATATAAATGGGAGAGTATATAAAATGTGATTAAAGTTTGTATTGTTTTACAGGTATTAACTAAGAGTTTAAAAACACCAATTCAAATTAGTTACTGAAAGGGAAAACACAGGAGAAAGAAGAAACTATTTAATGTCAGTGTTGCCCAGACAGAGAACCAATAAACAGTAGCCAAATGTTAAGTTTAATAAATAAAAGACAATGGCATTTCATAACAATATTAATATAAAGGTAGTCATCAAGGAGGAGAGAGAAAGAAAACCTTAATAAATGCCAGTAACTTAGTCTCTAGCATAGAGACTATAGTCCATGGCATTTCTGGGGTAGAAAGTCAGAGATGCTGCTAAACAGGACAGGGCCTCACAATAAAATCATCTAACCCAGATGCCAATAGTGCTGAGGTTAACAAACTCTGACTTAGCATCCGAGAAGGTTTAAAATATTCACTGAGGAGAATGGGGAGCTGGCTATGAATCATGGTTGCTTTAAAATAGTCAGTGGCCACTAAAGAATAGTGAACAGTGCTTTTTAATGACAACAACCTGCACTGTAGCTTAAGGATCCATCTGATATAAAAACCGCTGTTTGAAATGTTAACCCTGCTATTTGGCTTCTGTAAATGCTTGCTTGCTTAAATAATAAGGAAAATAAGACTATTCCCACTTCAGAGAGGCCATTAAACCTTCCCCAGACAAAATGATCAGTGCTGGCACCAGGCCAGGCCTTTGGTTGAGGTCTCAAAACCCCAGCACATAGGGCTTCTTTAAGAACTTGCAAAAGGGGCTGGAAACACCCCATATTTGGGAGACAAAGGTAAAAACATATAAATAGGGAAAATTCCTCCATGTTGGGGCCCACAATTTGAGAGACATTTTCCTCTGGACTGGTGTGTAATAAATGTAACTCCATCTCTCTAATTGTTGCTTGTTTCTTCTCCGGTTTTCTGTAACTGTATGATTCCCAAACATCATTAAGTGTAAAGTATAAAGAATTGAAAAGTTTGGGATGGGATTTTACCAAATGGGTGCCTTCAAAGGATAAGGCCAATGAAGATATTGGTAAGAGAGCCATGGTCCACAAAAGTGAGGGAGCATGGAATCTAAGCTAAATGAGGGACAGGGTAGACAAAAAGGTAGCTGAAAGAAAGAAATAGGACAGGCAACTGGAGTTCCCTTTAAATTTGAAATATTTGCAGTTGATAATTTAGTTAATGATATGAAATGAAGGCATCTGATGGTCAGAAGTTGAGAAATAGCCTTAGTATTAATTTTTTAGTAGAGTTAAGATGATGGCAATATTCAGATGGGGCCCAATGGATAGGTAGGAGGGTAAAGTGCATTGAAATAAAGGTCACTGGAAGTGAGAAGGATAATGACAGAGTAATGAATTCATCACAGAAGGCCATCAAGGTACAGTGTGTACCCCTAAGTCCCATGTCATTTTGTCACTAAACATATACAGGAGAAGTAGCAACAAAAAGTGAGTATTATAATAATTCTAACCAAAGGATTCCTTGCAGAGTCTAATACTAGAAAGACCAATGAAGGAAAGAGTGACACAGAATCCACCAGCTAGGTGTTCGACAGTTATATAAAAACCCAGCTCTTTAGCACTGGCTGGTGTGGCTCAGTTTGGTTTGGCATCGCCCTGTGCACCAAAAGGTTTCTGGTTGGATTCCTGGTCAGAGCACACACCCAGTTGCAACCTTTATCCCAGGTGGAGAGTATGCATGAAGCAGCTGATCAAAGTCTCACTCTCACATCAAATGTTTCTGTCTCCCTTTCTCAATCTAAAAATCAATTTAAAAAAAAACCACAACAACACACTTAAGCTGAAACCACTTTGGCTCAGTGGATAGAGTGTCGGCCTGTGGACTGAAGAGTCCCAGGTTGGATTCTGGACAAAGGCATGTACCTTGGTTGCAGGCACATCCCCAGTAGGGGGCATGCAGGAGGCAGCTGATTGATGTTTCTCTCTCATGGATGTTTCTAATTATCCCTCTCCTTTCCTCTCTGTAGAAAATCAATAAAATATGTTTAAAAAAAAAAACTTAAAACACTCACACACAAAAACAACTCTCAAAATTTAGGGTTGGTAGATAGCCAGAGTCCAAATAATATTCTTTCAGGGCCCCATTTTGCTGGTTGTTGCATTAATTGGATAAAGAATGAATGAGATTATTCAAGAGTAATAGACCATTTTTTGAGGCAAAAGGCAAAAGGGTGCTTTAGTGGGCCAGGCAGTGGTGGCCAGATATCTACCATTAAATATTCAGGGAATCTGGGGCACCAAACTTAGAACAGATTCTTAACAGGTAGAGTTGAGACAGAAAGCAGAAAATAGGTGCTCAAATTTTCAGGGATGAAGGGAAATTCCCAGAAAGTCATTGGATAAAAGCAACACGGGAGATTGTACTATGAACTTTATGCCTAAGAGATAGCTAATGGCTATTATCTTCTCAGCTTTGAGTTGTCACTCTCAATGCTACCACCTGAGGGAATTTGTTAAAAACTGAAGGTTCCAGAGCTTATCCCAGACTGCAGTCCCTTAAATTTTTTTTAATATATTTTATTGATTTTTCACAAAGAGGAAGGGAAAGGGATAGAAAGCCAGAAACATCGATGAGAGAGAGACATCAATAAGTCGCCTCCTGCACGTCCCCCACTGGGGATGTGTCTGCAACCAATGTACATGCCCTTGACTGGAATCAAACCTGGGACCCCCCAGTCCCCAGACGCTCTATCCACTGAGCCAAACCGGTTTCAGCAGCAGTCCATTAAATTTTTACATATTCCAGGAATCTACATTTTTAACAATTCATGCATCTAGTACAGGATGGAAGCTTGGGAATCAGTAGTATCTGCTACTTAATTCTGCCACACCTCTTTTCACCTCATCTGCAAAAACTTAATTATTATAGTTCGCATTCACTGAAAACTCACCGTAAGCCAGAGGCATTGCTAAGCCCTTTAAATCTGTTTATTTAATGCTTCTGACAAGTTTACAATGTAGATATTATTAACATTTTCTACTTCAGACAAATAAATTAGGTAATAAAGCTGACATCTGAGCACAGGCAGTCTGATAAGAGAGCCTGTTCTCTACCAACCTGTGCCATCAGGATAAAAGAATAGCGGACTTTTTCCTTCAGCTCTTAACTGCAATTCTATCCTAGATGTGAATAATTTGTTTGACAAATAAAATAATTTATACACAATGTTATCATAAATATATATAATGGAAACCCTTGCTGGTACAAGTTGCAAATAATTCCTATAGACTGCCTCATACTTACTACTACTTCTCCCATTTTCTTAGCTGTAATATTAGATAGGAGCTTAACTAGGAAGTTGATCATTTAAAAAAAAACAAGAAATGTACATTCACCTCTTTAATCATTAAATTCGATAACTGAATACTTACATTTAATTCATTTCTTAGCATTTCTTCAAGATGACAACCTACATGCTCTTCATCTTCTTTGGTGTCCATAACTATGCAAATGTGTTGTGAAAGTCTTTCTGAGATACAAAATTGAAAAAAGAAGTAAGTTTCAAATATAATATGGAACAAAGTCCTAGTATACTGAAACCTATGCTTGCCTGCTGTTCATAGATACTGAACAAGGAGAGGAAGGTGCTAACTTTGGGCTAAGTGCAGTGACTTGGACTACACACTGAGATGTCCTTGACTTTTAACCCCCAAATCAATAAGTCTATCTATTTTATACTTTGCGGATAGCTAACCAGAACATGTATAAGCAACAGAAGTAAGAAATTCTAGAATACATATGAATAGGAGTAGCTGTTATGTAATAGCCATTCGACTCGTCGATTCAATCTTTCCACGGTTATAAGGAGTCTTACAGATGCTGATAAAACCCCATCTCCCAGGCAGATCTTCTCTAGGCTCTATTTCCTGTGTGTAGCTCACTGTGCCACCTAGTGTCCTGGTTAAATACAGCATTCCTTTGGCATTCCTCTTAATTTAACTTAATACAAATAAGTTCCTACCACTTAAACGTTACCACAAGTGAAAATGCCAAATGGATTTTCTTCAAATCTGGATGGCTTATTTGACATGATCCGATTTTTAAAACGTAATCTATATGACATAGTGATATTCACTGCTGTAAACCCTCAATGCACTCTCCCAAAAGATGTACAGTCTTGCTCGACAGTAGACAGGTCTGACATACTAATAAAATAGCCAAATTGCTGCCACTCAAGGAGACAGTGGATGGTGTTATGTCATGGATGAAGGGGAAAATTGTAATTTTTAACGGAAATCCCAAATCAAAGTTAGTTTGATTAACATTTGACCCAGCTGCTTCTCACATGGCAACTCTAGACAACATGCCTTAAAAAAATATTGATCTGGAAATAGTTAAAGACTTTTCCAAGCATAGTTGGGAAGGACAGACCATTTAAAATAATATCATCATAAGTTAAAATACTCTTATTACTAAGTAACTCCCACTTATCAAGAATATTATAGCAAATGTTTAGAGAAATTTGGACTGTGTCATGTCCTAGCAAAAAATCAGCTGGATTTTCAAATGCCTCTCTCTCTCTCTCTCTCTCTCTCACACACACACACACACACACACACACACACACAATTCTGATTAATTGTTTTTATTATATGGGAATAGTAAAGACGGGATTTTGACGATTAACTGAGTTAGTATGTATAAAGTTATATAGAGTGCCTCATTATAAGTAAATCCCAATAAATCACAGGGTAACTTTTTGTTGTCATGATGACATATTTTCAGTGATAACTAAGTAAGATTCCTTTTGTCTACGCAAAACATATCCCAACTCTAACTTCAAACTGTCCCTTGTGGTTTAATATTTCAGAGTTGGATAAATAATCACTCTCAACTTTGTCCCACAAAGGCTTCCTTTCAAATTTCAAAGTTTTACCAAATATGCAGTAGTTACGTGTAATAATGGAATAGTCTTCTTGAGTAATAAATAATCATAATTCTACCCCTAAATTCCTTTTAAAATCAACATGGATACCTTCTACTTAGGACTGTTCACATCTTGGTTTTTTCACTAGATATAGGTTGAAGCATTCTATATGAATCTTATAAATAATTCCACAAACACACCCTTAGAATCTAAACAGGAATGTTAACGTACTTAAAGTCTTCATCAAAAAAAAGATAACAGCAATGAGTATATATGTGCATTACATCTGAAAGGCCAAGTGAAAAAGAATGTAGCTATAGGAACAAGATTCAAACAAACTGAACCTCTTCAATTTATTGTCCAACAAATAGAGAAAAAAATATAACACTTAAATTTTTTTTTCAAGAAGCATAAAACTCTTTCCAAACATAACATGATTAGTCCTCATTGTTTCTCAAAGCAACCTCTTTAACATCCTCCTTGAAGTCAATGATGAAATCAAAACAAAAAATAGATGCCTTTAGAATTCTTAATCTGTGATCCTACTAATATGGCACGTCTTAGAAGTTTTTAGAGGTTAAGATAAAACAAAAGCACTGGTGAGAACTATAAAATCATGTTACTTCCCGGAATCACAAAAACTCTAACACAAGAATCTAGTCTTTGTTCTCTCCCCTGAAAAGACCTAAGGATAAATTAGAAAAATATTGGAATTAACATTAAATCCTACTTGACCTTTCAACTTGATGACTAAGGTTAAACCCTAAGTTTTCATTTTCACACTACCTTCTAGCTTTTAAAAATCTTCTTAAAAGGACACTTGTGGCACATGATAAAATATTTTGATAATGAAACCATTACGATACATCCCTCTTCCCCCCAAAAAAAGAAAAATATTTTAAACATGAACTCTCTAATTGAAACTGTATAACTCTTCATTTATATACAGCACCTGGGTGTCACATATCTCAGTGTAACTTTAAAGAGAGAAACCTCAAACTGGAACAGGCCTTGAGGTCTATAGGTCAGTATTAAAATCTATAATTAAAGTCCACATTTTTCAGTTAATATCTTATGCCCATGCATGATAACTTTTAAGTGGTCAAGGTATTGTGCACAACTGCCTCATATCTGCTGGGTATATGTTCCAAGACATCCAGTGGATGCTTTAAGCCATAGATATACCAAGCCCCATATATATATATATATATATATATAAGAAATAGTGTTTCTTGGTGTTTATATACATACCATTGATAGTTTCATTTATATATTAGGTACAGCAAGAGATTAACAGCAACAATAAAATAGAACAACTATAACAAAATCTATATTTATAAAAGCCTAAGTGACCAAATGACTGAAAAACCAACAAGTTGATCAGTCACTATGATGCACACTGATCACCAGGGACAGATGCTCAATGCACAGGATCGGGATCCCTCCTTTCTGGATCAGACCTGCAGGGATCGGGCTGAAACCCAGCTATCCAAGCTGGCTATCCGACATCTCCAGAGGGGTCCCGGATTGCGAGAGGGTGCAGGCCAGGCCAAGGAACCCCATCAGTGCACAGATTCATGCACCAGGCCTTTAGTACTGCAATAAAAGTTACATGAATATGTTCTCTACTTTCCTCTGTCTCTATGTTTCTGATGAGAAATATATAATCATTCAAATTATTGCTCCCCTACAATCAATGCATCATTTCTGACGACTTTCAAGATTTGTCTTTATTTTTTAGCAGTTTGATTATAAAGTATCTGGTGTGGATTTGTATGAGGTTATCTTGTTGAAGTTACCTGAGCTTCTTGAGATTGAAGATATATGACTTCAAACCAAATTTGGGGATTTTTTCATATAGAATTTCTTCTGAATTTTTTCCCTATACTGCACTTTCTCCTCTCCTTCCAGGATTGAGATGATCTATTACTTTCCCACATATGATGAGCACTATTCATTTCTATCCCCCAATCTCTCTTAATTCTACATTTCATACTGAAATATTCCTGATGATCAAATTAACTTCACTGGCATTTTCTCTGGCAACAACAGTCTGTTTTGATCTGTTTTGTTTTGTTTTTAATTTGGTGACTGTATTTTTTTTTTTCAGTTCTAAATTTCCATTAGGTTCTCCTGTATGTTTTTTATGCTTTCATTTCAAAAGCATCCCCATAATTGTCTAACTACTATGCTGTACAACTGAAACTAATACTAAATAATATTGAATGTAACCTGTAATTGAAAAAGTTATTTTTAACTAGAGACCCAGTGCATGAATTTCATGCACTGGGGGGTTCCCTCAGCCCATCCCTAGGGGGATGTCCGACTGCCAATTTAAGCCCGATCCCTGTGGACCTAATCATAATCTAGGACTGCTGGTTCCCAACTGGTCGCCTGCCTGCCTGATTGCCCCTAACCACTCCTCTGCCAGCCTGATTAACACCTAATTGCTTCCCTGCTGACCCAATTGTCCCCAACTTCCTTCCCCTGCCAGCCTGGTTGCCCCCACTGCTCTCCCCTGCTGGCCTGATCTTGCCATGACTGTTCTTCCCTGCCAGCCTGATAACCCCTAACTGCCTCTGATCAATCTTAACTACCTTCCCCTGCAGGCCTGATCTCACCCCCAACTGCCTTCCTCTGCTGGACAATTTGGTTCTGATTGGTCGGTTTCTATGCCAGTCAGCATCAAAAGCTCTGCTTCTTAGGCAGTCATTGGCTCCTCACACTTCTTCCAGATTTGGTTCTAATTGGTTGGTTTCTATACCAGTCAGTGTCTATGGGCCCATCAATAACACCTGATCAGAAAGGTGGGGCTGATCAGCAGTCCTGGTGGAGGCCTGAAGAGAAATGGAGCATGGCTGCTGGCCCAGCCTGGAGAGATAAAGAGAGGCAAGTGCTGATCAACAGCTGTCACAGAGGCTATGGATCAGACCTTGCTTCTCTCTTCAGGCCTCTCTTCAAGCCTGTTTAACAGCCTCCTCAACAGTCAGTGCTGGGTTACCGAGCCTGCTGCCACAGCAGTCTATGGCAACCCAGCATTGACTACAGGACTGACTTCCAGTGGTTTTGAGGGACCCAGGATTTTTATATATTAGGATTTTTAAAAAAGCATTTCTGCTTAATTATTGTAACATATTTATAATCAGTGTTTTAAAGTATTTGTCAGATAATTTCAACATCTATGTCATCCCATCATGGGTATCTATTGGATGACCTTTCCCATGTGAATTTAGGATTTCCTGGTGTTTTGTATGCCAAGTGATATTGGATTATATCCTGTAGACTCGGGTAATTCCTTCCTTACCAGTCTCTCCTGTACATTCATTTATCTAATACAGCCCTTTTAGCACTCCATGATGTGTTTTCATAAGTATTTCATTCCAGTATTATTTTAACTAAAGTCCATCTAAATCTAATAATTTATAAATGAGACCAAAATTTTATTTGTAAAATACTCATTTATTAAGTTCCTCTTGATATATATAAAGTATTCTGTCTTTGTTCAAGGGTTAGAAAATAGATGTATTGGAGTCTTTTCATTTAACTTCACAAAACAACATATACAATTTCTAAAATATCATATGACAGACACACTGATCATTAACATAGAGAAAAAAATATCTAGACATTTGTCTCCATTAATTAATCATCAGTAGAAACTTATGAGTGCTCAGGATGGTGTTTGTATTTTATAAGAAATTTTTCAAATAGCATGGAGGAGAGACAAATTTAAATACTCAAGCAAGTGAGAAAAAATTCAGAAGTCAGCCTGTTATTTTCTTAAAATCATTTAATACCATATTATCCATTAAACCTCATTATCTCTTTCTTTCTCTTTCTTTCTTCCTCTCTCTCTCTCCCTTCCTTCCTTCCTTTTCTTCCTTTCTTCTGTCCTTCCTTCCTTCTTCCTTCCTTCCTTCTTTTCTGTCACACAGGCCTCTTGAGCCAAAATTTTAATATTCTTAGGCAAATAAACAACTACACCAAACCAACCATAATCCTTTCCAAAAGATGTTTCAAGTGTTGAACCTTTCAAAGTAAGGACAGCTATGTTCTACTCTCCTGTTGAGTTCCTTGAATCAAAAACAAACCTTTTTTAAATATTTTTATTGATTTTTTTTAGAGAAAGAGGAAGTAAGATGGAGAGAGATATCTTCATGAGAGTAAAACATTGCCCTGACTGGGAATCTAACCAGTAACCTTTCAGTGCATAGGACAATGCCCAATCAACTGAGCAACACCAGCCAGAGCTCAAAAGTTAATCTTGAATCTATTTTCTGTCTCCTGGAAAAAATTTTAAAGTAGTTTTACTAAACAGAACCACCACTGTTGAAGTCCCTTACTCAGGGGATGCCTAAGACTTCTCTGAACACCTTGATAGAGGAAGCTACTGGAACAAGAAGGGGGCAGCAATGTGTCAATAAATGAAAAGCAACCAATAAGCCTGACTCCAGGACATGTGGACAACAGGGTCAGTAAACAGATTCACAAGAAAACCATACATCCCACAGTGAAGAGTCAAAATGGTCTTCTGAAAGTTAGCTCTACTGTTGACAACAGAGGGCAATGGTACATAGTCAGATCTTTTGAAAAGATGTTTTATATCAGATCTCAACCAAATTTTGAAATGAGTCACTAAATATAGGATAAAGTTTCCTACCTTAGAACTAATAAGGATGGATGTGTGACATCTTGTTTCCTGCACATGTTTTTACATGTAAGTACATTATAGTTGTCCAAAAAAATGATGCAGTGCTTTCTTTTTTTCCTTTTCAAAGTATATATGGATTCTCAGTTAAAAGAGAAATAAATTTGAAGGAAATGCTAAGGAATCTTCAGTAGATTTACAAAATGTGTAATTGCTTTGAGCATAAAAGTCACGTTTGCAGTTTTTGTTGTTGTTTTTCCCTACCTACATCTGAGTAAAATGTAAGTGGCTGGCTTTTAACTGTTATCAAGTCTTATTAAGCTAGATGCTTAGTACTCACAGTGACCTTAGAAATTTTTGAACATGACAGATTTACTAGTATTTGACTGTGTTTGAATTAGCATCTCACTAATGACATATTTTAAAAAATTACAAAATTAAACAAAAAAGTGAACTATATTTTCTCTAATCTTGACCCAAATATTTAACTTTATAATTCAAAAAAAGAATTTTTTACAATAAGATTCCAAGGAAACCAAACAGCTATTAAATCATATTGCAGTCTTCCTGTTCTTATTAATTAAAGCTTGACGCAAATGTTCTTACAGATCCACGTAAGACAC
>PVJN01027868.1:0-27653 GCA_004026805.1 Lasiurus borealis
TATTTTTTATATTTTTATTGATTTTTCACAGAGAGGAAGGGAGAGGGATAGAAAGTCAGAAACATCGATGAGATAGAGACATCGTTCAGCCACCTCCTGCACGCCTCCTACTGGGGATGTATGGCAGTATTTTATACTTTCTTATGGCTGAGTAGTATGCCATTGTATATATGTACCACATCTTTGTTGTGTGATCATGTAGTAAAGGACACTTTGGTTGTTTCCATGTCTTGGTCACAGTGAATAATGTTGCAATAAACATAGGGATGCATATATCTTTGCAAATAAATGTTTTCCAGTTGTTACGGCACTTACCCAGTTGTTGCTGGCTAGATCTTAATCACATACACTCACCTATTTTTAAGGATGTTTGAGGGAATTAGTCTCTACCTAACCATTTATGCTCTATTATTCAAGGTTCTACTAAATAAAGGAGGTGGGGTAGAAAGGTTAGTAAGCAGTCATATCAATGGGGTCACCCTTTGGCCACCCATATAATACATAAATACATGATACATCCTATATAATAAAGAGGTAATATGCAAATGAATACTCACACCCTCATAAAATGGCTGCCTATGACCAAGCTGGCAGGGGGGTTAGTGAGGGACGACCAAACAACTGAACAGCAGGCTACATGGGGTGACTAGACCAGCAGGAGGTGGCAGTTTGGGGCAGGCAGGCCAGCAAGTGGGGGTAGTTGGGGGGCAATCTGACTGGCAGTGGGTAGCAGTTAGGGACAATTAAGCCGTCATGCAGAGGCAGTGAGGGGCAATTAGGCTGGTGGAGGCGGGGGAGTTAAGGGTGACCAGGCAGGCAGGTGACTGATTAGGAGCCAGTGGTCCAGGATTGTGAGAGGGATGTCTGACTGCTGATTTAAGCCTAATCTCCAGGATTGGGCTTAAACCAACAATCAGTTATCTCCCAAGGGGTTCCAGATTGAAGAGAGTGCAGGCTGGGCTGAGGGGCCCCCACCACCTACAGTGCATGAATTTCATGCACTCGGCCTCTAGTAAACACATAAAACATTCTCATTTCTTTCCCAAGGACAGGTCTAGAGTTACCACCAACAAAATATCCTTGCATTCAGATCACAAAATAGTACTTTTTAGGAAAGAAAGTTCTCCTGAAAGACACATGCCCTCAACATACAATGGTGGGATAGAAACACTTTAAGTACAAAAAAAAAAAAAAAAAAAAAAACACAAAAAAAAACCTCAAATTAAAAGAAGAAAAAAAGAGCCACAAATCATTAAGTCCTGCTCATGTCAATTTTGAAGACTTGATACTGTTTAAATTTCTTGGTTAGTCAGACAATTTGCCGTGGGTTCTGGAAATAACTCTTTTGTTAGTGTCCTCTATAGTTTCTCCTTGGCCATCTTGTAAATTTTTTTTCCTCTGTGGCCACAAGTGAAAAAAACATGTCCTTGTAGCCTTATACTGCTGGGGTAGACTTCGAGAAACAGGTTGTTTTAGAGGTTCTGCAGCCACAGTCTCTTGCAGGCCAGCCTCATGCTTAGCAATGATTTATTTTCATCACTTTGATTGCAGTCCCCTCCATTTAAAGTAACCAAGTGTGGGAATCATCCCTAGTTATAGTTTTTATTACTTCAGACTTTCATTTACCTACTAGTTCCTGAGGTCAGACTATTACCTTACTCACCTCAATTGAATGGCAGTTACCTTTAGGCCATCTGAAACAGTAGTTTGGATATGAGGACAATATCATGAAACTGACTTTTGATTCTGGGTTTCTTCAATTTTCTGATGAAGAACATTTAATATGACAGTTTCTAGAATGGCTCTCTGCCATCCTACTTTCTTTTGTTGTTTGGAGTTTGATAATTAGGTTTTTCTAACCTTCTAAGGTCTAAATTACTGATCTCACAGTCAATTCAGTGTGATTTTTTTTAATGTAAAGACCTTGGTCTTTACATTTAAAAAATTAATATTTTACACTAATCTTAATATTTTAACACTAATGTGTCATACAATAGACATTAATACTTATTATGCTTTTTAAACCAGTTTGATAATGTCCCTCTTTCTTCCTAACTCACTCTTTGACAATCAAATGATCCAAAAAGTTAGCAGATGATAAGAGTGAACAAAAATTGTTTCCAATCAGTCTGCTCTTTCAAATTGAGATGGGTCTCTATTTCTAACTTTGATAAAAATGGACTTTGAAAGATCATTATTGTGAGCTCTCTAGTGACTACTGACTCTGATTTTATGACACATACAGAAAAAAAATTAAAAAACACTTTCTGTGAAAAAAAATCATATCTCTTTTTAAGATCAGTGCTTATTTTGACTTAACAAGAAAGAGAATATTCATTTACAGAATTTGGTTCCCTTATATTTGTGCTTTCATTGGCTAATTATTGACTAAAACTCTCTCTCTCTCCAAGTTACTTAGTAAAAGTAGAAAACATCTGCTCAAGTACACCAACATTTTTACTTTTTTCTTGCCACTTGCCCTGGAGCTGTAGTTCCAGTAAATATGTGTCCTTCTAAAATTATCACAGATGACTATTTTGCTAAATATGTTTTCCTGGCATAATAACAACCACCAGCTAATGAAATTACAATGTATGCCTCCTTGCCTCCCACCACCTGATTGCAAAGCCAGTACCACATATTTTGGGTTTTATTATGGCAATATCCCAGTTTCGATATGAATTTTTACGTTAGGATATAAGCTACAATATTGTAACAAAGAGATAAAATACATGATTTAAATAGTACAGATTTCAAGCATAATTTAAATCTTGCAGATTTAAAAATGCATCATTTAAATAATATGTATTTTGAATACATTGTTCAATTGACATAGAAGGACAGATTTTCTCTCTCTTAGCTGTACAGAAGAAAGTGACCCATGGCAGGTATGCTGACCTTGCCATTCTCAATACATGGTTTTGATCTCTAGATATAAAGCAGCTGTCCCACTTATACCCATTCTTCCAGCAAGGAGGAAAGGGAAAAAAAAGAGAAGAATTTGAAAATAATCACTTTCCTTTTAAAAGATGGGGCTTTGATTGGATGTTGCACTTCTGTTTACTTTTTTTTTTTTTTTTTTTTGGTCAGAGTTAGTCATGTTGCCACATCTAACTAAAAGTGAAACAGAGAAGTTAGTTTGACCAAGCAGCTATTCATGCAATTAAATGAACATATTTTATTAGTAATGAAGAAAAGAATGTTTAATGGAAAGAAATAAAAGACTTCTTTATACTACTGTACACTATACAGTACTCTTTCCATTATACCAAACTTAAAGAATAATCTGACATTTGACAAGTCTAAGTTAAGGGACAATTGAATTCAAAGCTTGAGGGAAAAAAAGTAGCTTTGGGGTGCAGGGCGTAAGAAAATACTGTTTTCTCAATTTTCCTTTAGGTCAGAATAGCGGATAACCAAGATACTAAATTATAGATCTGGAAACATTTTTTTTTCAGACTTTATCTTGCCTTTAATTTAGACTATACCTAAAGTACCCTGGGGAAAATGTTAGCCTAATTTAACCTTCTGAGATCTTTAAAGAAGGAGGTTTCTAGTTTCTTTTAGCAGTATTTTTACCATTTAATTCTGAGAGAGAAAAGTCACGATATCACATTCCTCACCCACAACCCATTTCTCCAGTCTAGTTTAATGTGATGGTGAAATGGTGGGGATAGAGCCAGTATGCCCGGCTTCAAATCTAGGAAAGTCCAACCCTGTTTCTTACCAACTTAGTGGTTCTAAAGAAATACTCAATCTCTCTAAATCTCAGTTTCTTAATCTATAAAAGGAAAATCATATTTGAAGATACTTGATAGGAGTGTTGAGAGGATTAAATCTTCAAAATGTGTAAAGGATTTAGAGAAGTGGCTAGTATTTGTTCAATTTTCAGTTAGTACCAGCTATTATTATCTCCTTGTATCAATTCTGGGGGTGGAAGATGCCCCCAAAAGAAATAATACTACCTTTGAAAAAACAGCTAAATTATAGTAATTGTAATCTAAATTAATCAATGTGAGACTACTAACTACTTTATTTTCTATTATCAAAGTGAGTTGCCCTGGTCAGTGTAGCTTATTTGGTGGGAGTGCTGTCCTATGCACTAAAAGGTTGCTGGTTCGATTTCCAGTCAAGGCACTTATTACCCATAAATAAGATCTTAGAAATCTAAATAAAAATTTTGCTCAAAATTCTGGTTGTCTGTACACTTCACTTGTGCATGGGAATACACAGGAAGTCTGTCGAAAAGCAGGTAGAAACTAAAAGGATATCTATGAGAAATAAGCTCTTGGTGAGATTTCTGAGTATGTTGACCTTTGATTAAGTATGTTCCCCACACTGCTCACAGCTCTGGAAGGCCGAAAGGCAATATCTTACTGGATTGAGCTGTTGGAGGTTACAACTCAGGGCTGGAAAGGACCTAGGAAATTTACACTTACTGTAAGGCCTGTCAACCCACTCAAAAAGCACAAAAATATACATCTGCAAAAGGACTTAAGAATAAATGTACATTGGAGCTTCACGCAGAAGAGCCTGAAACGAATTAGCTCAAATGTCTGACAACAAGCAAAAGAAATCTGTGTATATCTTTAAAAATGAAGGGTGCAAAAATGAAATAAATAGGACATGAATGAATACCTATAACACTGTGTTAAGTGAAAAGAGCCAGACACAAAGACTATATTCTATATGATTGCATTTATAAGAAATCCTTGTAAAAGAAAAAACTATAGGAAGATAATGCAGAAACATGTGTACCTGAGCTGGGAGTGGGGAGAAGAGCTCAACTTAAAATTTACAGAAGGAATTTAGAGAGCTGAAGGAAATGTTCCATTTGTTGATGTGATGATGGTTTTACCACACTATTTATGTGCCAAACCTCATCAAACTGTATGCTTACAATGGGTACATTTTAATTATACAAAAAGTATTTCTCAATAAAGCACCTAAAATAGTAAAACTAACCCACCTTCCATTCCCCCAAATTGTTTGGTAATACAATATATTGATCAAAATGGTCAATGGTCTTCTGGAAAACATAATGAGCTCTCATGTCTCCCTAACCCTTCAAGACTTGATTTTAACTGATATAACCCTGAGAAAGCTACTGAGGTTAATCTTTATTTGAGCTTCATGAAACACTACTCACTTTTTAAATTTAAATAAAATATTTTAATATCCATTAAATTTTCCTGTTTGATTCCTGAAATGACTAGAAACCTGTAACTTTATTTCCAAACATTTAGAGGTTTTTCAGGTATTTTTCTGTCACAGACTTATAAGTTACTTCAATTATGTTACAAAAATACCCTTTATGCTTCCCATATCTCTTTAAATTCATTGTCTTGCATATCATATTTCTTAGTAAATGCTACATTTGAGCTTATAAAGAATTGATGCATGCCGAAACTGGTTTGGCTCAGTGGATAGAGCATCGGCCTGCGGACTGAAAGGTCCCAGGTTCAATTCCGTTAAGGGCACATACATTGGTTGCGGGCACATCCCCAGTGAAGGCATGCAGGATGTGGCTGATTGATGTCTCTCTCATCGATGTTTTTAACTTTCTATCCCTCTCCCTTCCTCTCTGTGAAAAATCAATAAAATATATTTAAAAAAAAAAGAACTGATGCACAGAGATTCTTGCAAGAATGGGCCTTCTGTCCCCTGACTGCTAGCACAACCTTCACTTCGACTGCATAACCTTCACTTCGACTCAGAGCCACCTTTCTTCCTTCCCATACTGCCCAGAGGTCCACAACTGCTAGGGTGGTGCAGAAGGTCTGCATTGTCGCCATGGCGTCTGAACGCAAGCATTCCATCCTGCCCCCCATCACTCCATGCCTGTGTATGCAAATTAATTCACCATCTTTTTGGGTTAATTTGCATACTCACTCCTGATTAGCTGGTGGGTGTCACAAATGTAAGGTAAATTTGCATCTTTCTCTTGTATTAATGTAGATGAGTCTTATGGTATTGTTGATTGAAATAGTTTTAAATTTCAATCATCTCAACTTGATTGATAGTTTTATCGAGGCCTTCCAAATCCTTATAAAATTACTTCTTTTATTTCTTCCCTTTTTGTTATTTAAGTAAGTTTTATTGCTCAAGTCTCCTGATTATAGCAATTAACCATTGTGTATATTAATTCCTTATACCTGACTGATTTCTTCACTACACTTGAGTTCACATTAAGCAAAAATAATGGCTTTTAATCTTCATAAGACCATCATTAATATATTGCTTAGCATACAATAAGTTGTTTTCAACTATTTTATGAATGCATACATTATTTAAATGATCAAATAGTCAAGCAGCCAATAACAAAAACCCTTGTCATTAGCAGAGAACTGCAAACTAGAAATGTATGAAAATCAGAATGCTATAGGCTGAATCGTGTCCACACTAAATTGATATATTGAAGCCTTATCCCCCCAGTATAGACTGTACTTGAACAAAGTACTTTTAGGAGGTCATTCAATTTAAATGAGGTTTAAAGGTGGGGTCCTAATTTAATAGGTTTGGTAGCCTTATATGAAGAAGAAAAAACTCTTCTCTCTCTCTCTCTCTCTCTCTCTCTCTATTACTCTCTCTCTCTCTCTTTCTTTCTCTCTCTCTCTCTCCCCTCTCTATGTACTGAGGAAAGGCCACATGTGATAAGATGGACATTTGCAAGCCTGAGAGGGATGGGAGGAGAAGGGAGAGGGGAAGATTTGGTGGCAGAGAAGATTTTACTTTGAACGGTGTACACATAGTACAATATACAGATCTTGTAACACAAAAACCCAGATATTGCTAAACATATTAAATTTGTTTTATCTCCTGAAAAAATATTAATTTTACTTATAAATGCTTTCTTCTATTCACTTAACTGTTAATTTCTCAATTGAAAAGCACTCTCTAGAGATTTACCAAAATGGATACCTAAATACCACTGAACATTAGCTTAATACAGAGATTTTTCCACCTGAGGGGTTGCTTTTTCTCACTAAATTGACACTTCGCCTCTGAGATTCATAGTTCTTGACTAAAACTGAAAATAATTGTTTTGTTAACTCTAAGAGAAACATCTTGACTCAGCAGTTGTGTGGGAAGTAAAGCTTTTCTCATTGTTTACAGTGTCTGACTGAAACAGAACCCTGAAGACTAAGACAATGATGAGTTCAGCCTCTCCTAGCTGTTTAGCCCATCAAAACTCACCTATGTTCATTCATCCCAAGGGCAGAGCTATGCACCTACGAGTGCCAGGTTTAAAACAGAGAACAAGATGATTAATAAAATACAGTTATGTTTTATGAAGTCTGAACTCAGAATAACACCTAACATTAAAATGTGATATTTATACACCTTTCTAACTCAGTGGAATTTCGTTCTACGTTTGTAGAGTTCTTTTTTCTAGACTAGCAAGAGGGCAGTTTGGCAATTTGTCTTCCCATTATCAGTGAGAATGAGCAGTCCATTTGGTCATTACATGGAAATCCTAAGAATTAGGTCACATGCACCATGAGACCCTGGGTTGTTATTTCAACATCTAAAACCTGAATCCCTAGTACCATGATTCAGTAACTACGGTAACATCTCAGAACTATAAGGGGCTCTTTCCAACAGCCAGAGAGGCTGTTGTCACACCTGGGATTTTCAGTGGTCAAGGTAACACCCCTCTGGCTTTGTTTGATACTATTTCTGCAAATCTATCCAGTGATTTCATTCATATTGTGTTGCAAAATAACTTGCAGGATACCTGCTAGCAGAGTGAAAAGAGACTCCCAAAGCAGATCGCAGTAGTTCTATTATTGAGGGAGAATGATTATAATTTATATCATTTCTTTCTTTAAAACGTTAAGTATCTGTTGGTCAATAAGTAATAAAATCCAATTCTATATTACAAAGATTGTTGTAATTTTCTATGATGGGCACTAAAATAACTTTTTTTTTTACTTGCTAAGACTATGGTCAGATTGCTGTATTTTTTTTAAAGCTACTACCTAGTCTGGTTTCTTTTCTTTGCTTACTTTCATTTCCTTTTGTTCTCATTCATTTATTTTATTTATTTATACCATGCTCTGCCTCATCATGGGATTCCTTTCTGGCATTACTTGATATGTGATCAGGAATGGTAGACTGAAATGAGAGCAAGAATCCAGGATCTAAAATCAGACTACCTGGGTACTAGTCTTATTTATTTGCTTCATTTTCCTCACAAAACAGGGGAAGTCATTGTATCACTTTCCAAAGAAATGATACATCGTATCTCACCCCAAAAATGAAGGTGTTGAAAAGGATGATCCCTAAGATCTTTTTAGATGCAAAGCCCTTTGATTCTATGAATCCAATAACTCTTGCTCTGTCTAGGTTAGCTTTGATAGGAGGATGTCAAAAACTGTACAAAGCATGAATGTTCATTTACTGGAGAATAACTTTAATCTCATTATTAGTATTGACTTCTCTACTAATAACCTTGATCTATATTGATATTCCTATGTATAGAGGTTCAATTCATTTAATTCTTTTGGTAAATGTAGTGATTATGATCACAGGCTTTGGAGTCAGAAAATCTGGGCTTCAATTCTGAACAGGGTATTTAATAGCTCTGAGATTATAACTGTCTTAGCCTTTTCTGTTAATTGTTAATAATTCCTACTCCATAGTCATTTTACTGGGTATTACATAAACACATGTAAAGAATCTAGCACAGTGTATGGCATAAAATATAAATCAAAAAATATTATTATTGTTATTGATTTTTTTCCTTCCTGAAATCAGAATTTAGGAAAAAAATAGGGAGTGAGAATATAAATGTGTTAGATATTAGAGAAGAGTGCCATCAAAGGAAAAAAATAATTGTAAAATTTGAAAAATTTAATCTGCTACAAAATATTCCCTAAATTAGTAATGGCAAATGGCATGTGAACACTGGCTCATGATGGACACCACTAATTATCAGAGCCCTAATGAGCTTGGGCGTAACCTCAGAATCCTCCTAATCTTAATACTCAGGCACTACCCATTGGGTCACACAGCCCAAGGCAAAATCTAATTTGCCATCTCTTGCCCAGATCTATCATTAGACTAAACCCTTAAAAAAATAAATCTGGATGAAGAGTGTGCATACACTGGGGATAAAATCTCATAAAATAAATTTAAATTTTAAATTTAAGTCACAGGTATTATAATTACCTGTCCTGCTTTATTATTGAAGCTCCAAAATTCTTTAATCAGCAAATAATTCAGAACTAATTGCACAAGCATGCTTATAATAACACTGAAAATCACACTATGGGATGTTCTATGGTATGTTTATTGACTGAACAAAAACTTATTGAAAACTTTTTTTTTTTAAGCCACTGTGAGTTTAAACCTATTTAAAAAACTCCAATAGGTTTTATGGAAGAAACTTTTTTGTAATCCTGGATATCATTTTGTAGAAAGGAATAAAAGAGAGATATGGCTACAAAAATGCTGACCTTGTACGTGGACATATTTCCCAGAGAATCACCAAATCAATCTGGACAACACTGCAGATATGTTATGTTTGCATGGTAAATCCAAAATACGTTTCAGCATCTCACTTATCTGAACTCCCCAAAAGCAATGCTGACCATTGAGTGTGGAGTGGGATGTTCCCTTGAAGACTATTTCATAGAGATAAAGCACTACTAGAATAAGGACATGTTTTAATTACATAAAGTAAAGGGTAACTTGAAGTATCAATCTGTAAGAAAAAAATCTGAATCCAGTTTAACCTGTCAACCTTCTTTTTTGAAACAAAATTACATCTTCTTAAACATCATTAATTTATCAACCTCGTTAATAAAGTTTCAATTTGCAGAGAATGTTATATCTTGTATTTTACTGCCTAATACATGTGATGTGACTGAATAGAATATGTGATATTTTACAATATATTTTAGTGGTTTTAAAATAAATTTTATTACAATCAATTAGACATAATTATCTAAAAAGACACTTGCCATTGTTTTAGATAATTATAAGTAGAAATTTACCAAATTTGAACTTGTTTTAATAGCTGAAGAGTGATTACAATGTACTTTCTTTTTCAGAACTAATTGGAGGTTAACTACACAGCAAATCCTGATTTTTGACAGTACATTGGATAAGAATATTTTTAATGAAGGTATTTTAGAACAATGATCATCTGGCATGTCAGATTTTGATGGCAGCTGTGAAGTGATTGAGTTTGGTCAGGTGATACAAAATGTGAATATGTCACCTCCGTTTGCTAGAGTTAGGTCAGGATTAGTTATAGTAATGAATGTTCTGGAGTATAATCTCAGATGTAATGATTTATGTGTGAAAAAGAGAAAACGCTTCTACTTTTTAAAGCTTTCTTTATAATGGAGCATCCATTAGATGCTAGAACTGTTCATTATTTCAGAGTTTAACTCTTTCACCAGTTTCCTGTGGTTGGCTCTAACTGTGTGCATTTTATAGGAATGCAAACTCAAACAGAAGTTTAGAAACTTACACAAGTGAGAGACCCCATTTTCTAGGATTCTGTTCCTGATTTAGCATATTCTTAACACCCTGACTATCATATTCAACTCTCCACATACTTCAAGTGTTCTCCCACAGACTCTATAGTCTCCTCTGCTTTTCATACCCTTCCTTTGCATAATGGTACAAGTTCATTCCTGCCTTTAAGGCCTTATCTCAACTCTCATCTCCTCAGAGAGGCCTCCTTTGACTGCTATTTAAATCAACCCACCAGCCCACTCTGTTTCTTTATAATATCATTCTGAATACTGCCTTTAGAGCCAGTTCTTATTCACTGTTATGAGCTGACCTAGGAACCCCTCCCCACATTAATATGTTTAATTCCTAACTCGCAATATTTCAGGATGAGATATTTTAGATGGATTTTTAAAAAAATAAATAAGGTAAAATTAGGTCACATGAGTGGGCCCTAATCCAACATGATGGTGTCCTTATAAAAAGCAATGATAAGAACACAAACATACACAGAAGTGATAGCATGAGAAGGCACCAGAAGAAGATGGGCATCTACAAACCAAGAAGAGAGAAACTCAGAAGAAACAAACCCTGCCAACTCCTTGAACTTGGACCTCTAGCCTCTCAAACTGTGAGAAAATCGATTAATGTTGTTTAAGCCACTCACCCGATCAGGGGTACTTTGTTAAAGCAGCTCTAGCAAACTGATACATTATCAATGCCATTTATTTATTTTCTACAGTTCCATTTCTAGAAAATAAAATCTCCTATGCAAGGACTTTCTCTTATTTATAATAATATCCCCAGTGCCTGTCAATGTCACAGGAATTTACTGAGGTCTCAACAAATTATCTCCAGATGAAATAATGTCAGTTAATAGTTAGTACAGAATCGGCATTTTTATTTACCTAATGTAAATCTGACATCATCTCACCCAGTAAATTTTCCATAACCTCCCAAGTTATGTGCTTGCAAAGCTCCTTATGTATATTTTTATTATGCTTCCAAGCACACTATAGTGGTACCATATATTTATATTACCCGACTGTTTTGTTCAGTTATTATGTCTTCTTTATCTTTGTATCACCAGCACTTACCCCAGTGCCTACTGTATTAAGTGCTCAATAAATAATCAGTAAAATCTGAAATTGATATAGAGATAGCCCAGTGGTTGGCAAATTGTGGCTCGTGAGCCATATGCTGTTCTTTGACCCCTTGAGTGTGGCTCTTCCACAAAATGCCACAGCTTGGGTGAATCTATTTTGAAGAAGTGACGTTAGAAGAAGTTTGTTCAAAAAATTTGGCTCTCAAAAGATATTTCAATCATTGCACTGTTGATAATTGGCTCTGTTGACTAATGAGTTTGCTGACCACTGGGATAGCCAATATATTTATATTACATGTGGTAGCCCAGAGTGCATTGTTTTTTATTTACTTATTTCTTATTTCTTATTTCTTATAGAGGTTCTCTATTAATAGAAGGTCACTGTAGTTATTATACATATATACTTTTGAAAATATGTAGCCCAGATGTTACATTAATTTGTATTTATTCCCATTTAATAACCACCTAACTTCTTCAACCATGATTAAAAACATATTTATTTTGACAGTTCTCATACTACCTTTAAAAGAATTATTAGATTATAGATAATTGTCTCAAGTAAGTATTTCAGTCCCTTAGCAGTTGGTGAAAAGTTCAACTTTATACAAATAATTTAAATGTCAAAATTTAGTAGGATACCATGACCTTCCATTCTCCCTTCTCTTGACTGCCATTTAGGTTCTCAATCTTTTCAAGTTAATAAGGTTTATAAAAAGAGGATTGGGTGCTATACTAGCTAAGTCTACTGGAGGAGCAAGAACTGGACCAATTCAAATAGTAAAAAGCTAATTAAGACCTGTAGACATCATCTTGCTCTAGGGAGGCTATGAGCTCTCAGAATAATCCCTGGAAATCTATCGTTTCTGAATCTAGGCATAGTCAAAATGTGTCTCATCTAGAAAGTGATGTAGTTTTTCCACAGTGTTTCAAATGTCCAATTACTTGAATTAGAATGGACTCAAATCTCTCAATATGTACAAGAATTAAGAAAAATAAAACCTGGTGAACTAAAATTGTAGTGATAGAAAACAAATCCTGTGAGGCAATTGTCCATGCCGAATTAAGCCTCTGGACACTTGAACCATAAGTCTTGAACAAGCACACTGGGAGGAGCCACCCTTGTCCTAGCCATTCACAATCTCATTAGCCTATTTTGTTGTTTTATTAGCCCTTACCAATATATAAAATTATCTTTTTGGCCTGCTTACATGTTTATTATTTTTCTTCACATTACTCTATGAGAGTAGGGACCTTGTCTTTTGTTCCTTACTGCATTATCACCTCAAAAAATTCTTTGCTGCCCTGACTAATGTGACACAGTCCTTAGAATATCTCCCAAGCACTGAAGGGTCTGTTTGATTCCGAGTCAAGTGCATGCACCTGGGTTGCAGGTTTGATTCCTGTCCCAGTCAGCGTGCATGCCGGAGGCAACCAATTGATATGTCTCTTCTCTTCTCTTCTCTTCTCTTCTCTTCTCTTCTCTTCTCTTCTCTTCTCTTCTCTTCTCTTCTCTTCTCTTCTCTTCTCTTCTCTTTCTTCCTCCTCCTCCTCCCCTCCTCCTCTTTCTCCTCCTCTTCCTCCTCCTTCTTCTTCTTTTTCTTCTTCTTCCTCGCTCTCGCTCTTGCTCTCACTCTCGCTCTCTCTCTTCTCCCCTTCCTTCTACTCTTGCTAAAGATTAATGGAAAAAAAATTCCCTGAAGTAGGGATTAACCCAATAAAAGTCTTGCCCTATCCCCATGGTTGGCAAACTGTGGCTCGTGAGCCACATGTGGCTCTTTTACCCCTTGACTGTGGCTCTTCCACAAAATACCATGGCTTGGGTGAGTCTATTTTGAAGAAGTGGCATTAGAAGAAATTTAAATTAAAAAAAAAATAATTGGGCCTAGCTGGTTTGACTTAGTGGATAGAGTGTCGGCCCTCAAACTGAAGGGTCCTAGGTTCGATTCCAACCAAGGGCACATACCTCCGTTGGAGGCTAGATCTCTGGCTCAGGTCTGGGTGTGTGCCCTGGTCTGGAAGTGTGCCAGAGGCAATCAATCAATGTGTCTCTTCCACTCTTTCTAAAAATCAATGAAAAAAATATCTCCTGGTGAGAATTAACAAAAACAATGACAACAAAAAATTCTTTGCTAATCTTTTTCTCCCTGATCTATACACTGTGATAATATATGTACTATATAGGATCATTGAAATAAATTAAATAGTATATGTTAAACACCCTTCAAAAACATTCAAATGTTGTATAGAAATTATCACTGGAATTATTATTTGTTTCATTCCTTTGAAGATAAGCAAACATAAATAAAAGGGAGAAGTAAAGACTATACAAAGATATATTGAAAGTCTAATATCGGGTTTCTCTCCCTGTTAGACTAACGACTGAATCATAGCTTTGTCATTCCCTGGGTAAACTTGGATGTGCTATTTACTATCTATTAGGAGCAGGGTATTTATTTTATCTGATTTACATACTATCAGACACATTAAAATTAGTTGATATATGTAAAATGTCTAAGGTGATCTAATGAATTCTAGACAGTTAAGAAATGTTTGCTAGTGTTATTTCTTCCAAGTAATTTTTACTTTTCAAAAGTGTTCATGCAATATGTTCACTCAAATTGTCTTTTAAAAGTATCCGATTGTGTATGTGCACATGTGTGTGTATGTGTGTGAGTTTAAGCATGCATTGCCTCTTTTAAAAGAATGTACTAGTATAAGTCAGTAGAAGGAAGCTAAGTGTAGATATTGACATAGCAATGATACATAAGAAGGGTAGGACATTATTCATGGATTTTAGAATAGGAAATTATAGACTTCCTGATGTCCTGGTGTGTTTCCCTGGAGAGCACATATGCTCACACATGCTCTTAGGCTCCATAGGAACACTGACTAATCTGCATTCCATATTTGGAAGTGATAAGAATGTTTTTGTTCCAAAACATACAAGTTACTGGCTTTATGAGAGTGGGTATATGTAAAATAGAGATTATTTACTGACTATTCACTACATGACTGGAACTGCACTAGTTAGTTCAGACTCATAAGTGCACAAACCTTTGTGCACTCTACCCTCTTGGAGTTTATCTAAAGTAATATAAATAAGAAAGGTACTTAGGAAGTTTATCATGTAAACTTCATAAATAAGAAAAGCATGTAGTATGTTAGAATGCAAAACTTTCTTATAAAATTCAAAGAGGGATATCTTGTCTGGGTAGCTCAGTTGGTAAGACATTGCCCCAATTTTCCCAAGTTGCAGGTGTGATCCCTGATCAGGGAACCCACAAGAATCAACCAATGGTTACATAACAAGTGGAATGACAAATTGATATTTCTTTCTCTCTTTCTTCTCAGTCTAAAAATTGTAAAATAAAATAAAATTTAATTAGGGGAAGACTGGGTGGGAGTGCTATGGATGGAGGCTCTGAACCCTAGTCAAGGAGAACCTGAAAAGGAATCAAATATTTGAAGATGGTAAGAGAATTAATCAATGGATTATCTGTTGAAACAGTGTCCTAGGGAAAAGAAACAATTGGAGCAAAAGCTCTGTATAGAAGCCTGCTTAGTATATTCCAGGAACAAATAATTTTGTGAAAACCAAAGGAAATCCTGTCTAGGTGGGCAATTTTTCAGCTATACACAATGTACTAATGCAAATGGTGTCATAGTAGTCCTACTCTGGCACTAAATAACTGTGGCCCCTTGGGCAAGTCACTTTCTCTTGGCTCTATTTCTTCCTTTAAAGATGAGGTCTTAGAAGCCAAAATTCTTCTAGTATAAAGATTATATGACTAAGTGTAATATTTGCATTTTTTATTCTTAAAAATTTATAATGCACTTTATATAGTGAAAGTGATCCAAGAGTTAAAAATGGTTATATGAATTGATGAGAATACAGAAAGGTTAAAAAAAAAGTTACTCATGTAACTAAACAGATTTCATCAATTAGTTCATAGTCTTACACTATGTTATTAACTACGTTCACCAAAGACTGTATATGCTTCAAAAATATTTTAGTTATGAAAAACAAGGAAGAAATATGACAATGTCAAAGTTTATAGGAGATGTGATAAATGTAGAGCGTTATCTTGAATTTCATCCTGGAATAATAAAAAAAAAGCCTGCTGAATTCCAAATAAAGTCTATAATTGAGTTAATAGTTCTGTTCCTATGTTAATGCATTATTTTTTTTTATAAAAACACCATGGTTATGTAGGATGTTAACATTAGGGAAAGTGGGTGATGGGTACATAGAACTTTCTGTACTATGTTCATAACTTTTATTTAAATATAGATGGTATACAATATTATATTAGTATAAGGTGTACGATATAATGACTCAACATCTATATACCTTATAACGATATCACTAGAGTAAGTCTACTAGTCATCCGTTACCATGCAACTTATCACAATATTATTGACTATATTTCCCTTCAACTTTTTTACCTATATCCACTCTCTACTGTCAACCATCACTTTGAAATCTGTTTCTTTGAGTCTGTCTTTTTAAAATGTTATTTGTTCTTTCATTTTGTTTTTCAATATTCCATCTATAAATGAAATATGGTATCTTTTACTGTTTGCAAATCTTCTTATTTTAACATTGATTTAAAATAAAATGTTGTGTGTTTATTTTTAAGTGTGTACAGATGATAGCAACAGACTAACTGGAAGTTACATTCAACTCTTTCCAGGAACAAACTAAAATTACAATTAAAATATGGAAAAGTCCATTTGAATATCCAACTGAAGACTAGCTGAGCAGTTTTATAATCAAATATTTACAGAAGAAGCCACATCAAGACTGCTAGGAAAGGTGGAGACATAAAAAGTTCTGGTTCAATGCCCATAGGCTGTGGCTGAGATTCAAGTAGATATCTCAGCTGCAAAGGTTCCCCTGTGTAGCATGAGATCTTAACCCATATTGGGCTCTCCAGATCAGAGCAGCAGAACTGGAAGAGGCATCCATATGACATCTAGCTATGAAAATCAGTAGGAATTCTGTGTGCCAGAGAGAAATAAAAGTCTGCTAGAGACATGGTGTGTTTTAAAGGACTAAAACACAAAATCTTGTTCACAACACTCATGCCAGCAGCAGGCCATACCAAATCTATTGTGGGTCTGTCAAAGGAAGTAAGTCTGAGTCTTGTGGCTCTGGGGAGAGAACTGAAGGGATAGCTGCCCCTATTCCTCTCCACCCGAAGACTTGAGCTTGCTGCCCCTATTCCTCTCCACCCGAAGACATGAGCTTTCCTCTCCATAGGCATCAGGCTTGGGAAATGCAATAGAGAATTCCCCAACTTGATGTTGACCCACCCTGCCAAACATGCAACCTGCAGTGGAGCAAGGTGCCTGGGCAGAATCCTGGGGTTTCAGAGAATGAATTGTATAGTAGTGGGCTATTCCTGCCCTTCCTCAGGAGTCTGACTAGTGCTGCTGCCTACCCACAAGAGAGACACTATAGCCTCACACTCCCAGCTTTTGGAAACCCTGATGTGGAAATTAAGGCTCTAGAGGAAGTCTGGCCAGAAATAGGACAGACTGAGTAGTGTGACCTTAGGGCAGGGGCTATTTTCCCCTTGCATTCTCCACCAATGTCACCTTTCTTGTACATAACCCGACCTTCACAAGACTAAACTTTGGTCTGTCTGAGCCTCATGAATGCTATTGGCCTCACCCTTATAACTCCCTAAGACCCCACCTCACCACAAAATTCCATGGGGATCTGGTGGGTGGCAAGTGACCTTAGTGTACCCTGGGATGTTTGCTGAGTGGCCTCAAACCCAACACTGGCACTGAATTAGAATCTGTATCAGTCTCTTAATCACCACTCAACCTTACTTGTGTACCACCAGGGACTCTTTAAGAGGCTGAATATAATAGGCAGCTGGCCAGTGGAGACATGCAAAGTCAGATCTCAAGATGTCTGAGGCATTTTGTTGATCTGCCCTTGGGCTCAGTGCTTGTGGAATCTTGCCTTGGGACACACCTTGGTCTCTTCCAGGCACACTCAAGCCCAGCAGAGACAGCCACAAATTGTGGCTCATGTTATAGCTCCAAAAATATTATCCAGGGCCAACCGCGGGTAGTATTTTATGTTGAACTGCACACAAGTCCTTTCCAAGAGGCCTCAGATCCAATATACTTGGTAGTACACTTCAGAACCACTTTTCAACACAATCTGATTAGATCTAAAAGTGGTACTGGCAAGGGAATTTTGGCAGGCAGCAGATCCTGTTTCGGCCAATTCCACTTCATGAGGTCAGCACCAGTACATCAGCTCATACATTGTGGCCAGGGAAGTTTCTCAGAATCAGCTAGCCTGAGTTAACCCCACTCTTTAATGGGGTCAACAGCAATCAAGACTTAGCTAAAACAGAAGGGCTCACATAATAAACAACTTTGTTGGATAATAAGGGAGACTTTGCTACTGAGACCATACAAAATCTATTGTATAAGGCCACTATACCAAGATTGGGAGACAGAGAAGATCTACCTATTACGCAGAAATAAACAGAGAGGCATGACCTAAATGGAGATAGACACATACACACACACTAAATAAAATAACAGTAAAACCTGCAAAAAAACTACTTGAAAGGGAGGCATGTAATCTACCAGATACAAAGTTCTAAATAATTGTTGTAAAGATGCTCAAGGAACTTTAAGAAAAAACACAAAACAAAACAAATGAACTCTGTAAGAACTTAAAAAATATATAATAAACATAAAAGAGGACATAAAAACAATAAGAGTCACTCAGAAGTAAAGAATACAATATCTGAAGTGATCAGAAGGAATTAATAGTAGGCTAGATGAAGCAAAGGATCAAGTCAGTAATTTAAAAAACAAGGTAGCAGTAAACATCCAATCAGAATGGAAAAACATAATTTAAAAAACGAAATGATCTAATGGACTCTGGGATAATATAAAAAGTAATGACATCTGTATCATAGTGGTACTAGAGAAGAGAAAGCAAAGGATTGAGAATCTATTTGTAGATATCATAACTGAAGGGTTCCCTAATCTGGTGGAAAAAATACACATCTTAGAAGTACAGAAAGTCACAAAAGAATGAACCCAAAGAGGCCATTACCAAAATACATTTTAATAAAGGTAGCAAAAGTCAAATAAAAATATTAATTAAAGAAAATATTAATAGCTACAAAAGAGCTATTTTGGGGATCTCCTATTTCATGTCAAACTCTTCTAGGGAGGAAGAGTTTGACATGAAATATTCAAAGTGAAGAAAAGCAGGGACCAACAACGAAGACTACTTTACCCAGCAAAGCTATCATTAAAAATGGAAGAAGAAATAAAGAGTTTTCCAGATTAAAAAAAAAATTACCTGAAAAAGTTCATTACCCCAAAATGAGTATTGTAAGAAATTAAGGGCCAGTATTGTAAGAAATGTAAAAGACAGAAAGAAAATAATATATATAGAGAGAAAACACAGTTATAAGTAATAAAATGGCAATAAATACATACCTATTAATAATAATTTTAAATATAAATGACTTAAATAGTCCAATTAAAAGATGGGGAAGCTAAATGGATAAGAAAAGAAGACATGTGTGTGTATACATATATGTATATGTATGTATACACACACACACACACACACACACACACACACACACACACACATACTAGAGGCCTGTTGCACAAAATTAGTTCACAGGGGGGTGTCCCTCAGCTCAGCCTGCACCCTCTCCAATTTGGAACCCCTCAAGGGATGTCCAGTAGGATCAGCCTAAATGGGCAGTCGGACATCCCTCTTACATCCAGGACTGCTGGCTCCCAACTGCTCACCTGCCTACATGCCTGATCGCCCAAACTGCTTCTGCCTGCCAGCCTGATTACCCCCTAATCACTCCCTTGCTGGCCTGATTGATGCCTAACTACTCCCCTGCCAGCCCAAATGCCCCTAACTGCCCTCCTCTGCTGGCCTGGTCACCCCTAACTGTCCTCCCCTGAAGGCCAGGTTGCCTCCAACTGCCCTGTCCTGCTGGCCCAGTCACCCCTAACTGCCTTCCCTTGCCAACCCAGTCACCTCAAATACTCTCCCCTACAGGCCTTGTCACCCCTAACTGTCCTCCCCTGCTGGCCTGGTTGCCCACAACTGCCCTCTCCTGCAGGCTTTGTCCCTTCCAACTGCCCTCCCCTGCTGGTCTGGTCACCTTAACTGCCCTTTCTTGTCCATCTTGTGTCCACATGGAGATGGATGGCCATCTTTGACCACATGGGGGCAGCCATCATGTGTGTTGGAGTGATGGTCAATTTGCATATCAGACTTTTATTATATAGGAGATTCACACATACGCACACTGAGTGGCCAGATTATTGTGATTTCTGAACACATAATAATCTGGCCACTCACTGTATATCCTATATAATAAAAGCCTAATATGCAAATTGTTCCCTAGACCAGGAGTTCAATCAGCAGGCAAGCTGGCCAACCACCCATATCCCCTGCCCTGGCCAGGCTGGCTAGACCTCACCCATGCACGAATGCATGGGGCCTCATATATACATACACACACACACACACACACACACACTCACACACACACATATATATATATATATAATGTATATATATCCCAATATATAAAGACCCTGGGTCTATTGCGATCTCCCAAAGTCAGGTCAGTCCTGCAGTCAGTGCTGGGTTGATATGGTGACCCAGCACTGACTGCTAGGACTGTAGGCACAGTAACCCACCACTGACTACTGAGGGGGCTATGAATCAGGCCCAGAGAGAGGCCTGAAGAAAGAAGCAGGATCTGATCCATAGCCTCTGTGGCAGCTGTTGATCAACACTTGTCTCTTTCTTTCCAGGCCTGGTCACCAGCCAGACCTCCATTTCTCTCCAAACTTCCACCAGGAATCCTAATCAGCCCAATCTCTCTGATCAGGAGCCATTGATAGGTCCAGAGATGCTTACTGCAATAGAAACCATCCAATCAGAACCAAATCTAGGTCAACTGTGAGAAGCGAATGGCTGCCTAGGAGGTGGAGCTTTTGAGGCTGACTGGCATAGAAATCAACCAATCAGAACAAAATTGGGCTGTAGAGGAAGGCAGATGGGGTCAAGATCAGACCTACAGGGGAGGGCAGTTGGGGGTGACCAGGCCAGCAGGGAAGCAGTTAGGTGTTAATCAGGCTGGCAGGGGAGCAGTTGGGAGCCAGCAGTCCCAAGTTTTGAAAGGGATGTCCAACCAGCTGGTTTAATCTAGCAGTCAGATATCCCCCAGGGGTCCCAGATTGGAGAGTTGGAGAGGGTGCAGGCTGGGCTGATGGATACCACGCTCAGTGCATGAATTTTGTGCACCAGGCCTATAGTATATACTATATATATGCTTTCTACAAAAGACCTATTCAGAAAAAAGTCGCAAAAATATCAAAAATAAAGAAATGTAAATACTTGTAAATACTTATGCACTCACAATAGGGTCACCAAAATGTCTAAAGAAAATCTTGATGGACATAAATGAAGAGTTTGAGAGTAATGAAGTCATGAGGGAGTTTAACACTCCATTGACATTGGACAGAAAATGAACAAGAAAACAGCAATATTAAATGACACAATTTATCAGATGTTTTAATTTATATTTTCAAAGCATATTACCCCTCACAAAGTAAAATATAACTTTTCAAGTGCTCATATAACATAGTTTAGGATAGCACATATTAGGAAACAAAACAAGTCTCAATAAATTTAAAAAGAATGAGATCATATTGTGTGTCTTTTCTGACTACAATATTATGAAACTATAAATCAGGAGCTGCTCCTTGGATGATACATAACATGTTACTAAACAAATCAGTTAACAATGAAATAAAAAATAAAATCAGAACATATCTTGAGACAAATAAAAATGAAAAATAAACACCCCAAATTTTTAGTAAACAGTTAAATCAATCTTAAGAAAAAAAACTCACAGCATTACAGGCATACTGCAAGGAATAAGAAAAATCAAACAATCTAACTTTATACCTAAATAAATAAAAACAACAAAAACAATAACAAAACAACAATAACAAAATAAAGGAACACAGCCCAATGTGAATTTAAAAACAGATATAAAATCAGAGCTAAAATAAACAAAATAGTATGAATAAAATAATATCAAATATTAATGAAATCAAGAGTTGGTTTATTATAAAGGGAAACAAGATTGGATTACATCAAACAAAAATGTTTTTGCACAGCAAAGGAAACTATAAACAAAATAAAAAGACAACCCACTAATGGGAGAACATATTTGCTCATACATCTGATAAAGGATTTAAAATCCAAAATGTATAAAGAACTGTAAAACACAACATGAGAAAAACAAATAAGCCAACTTAAAAATTGACAAAGGGCCTGAGTAGATACTTCTCTAAAGAGGATGTGCAGATATATATATCCTATCTAACAAAGAGGAAAAATTCTAATTGACCATCACTCCATCACAAAGATGGCTGCACCCACAGCTGAAGCCAAGTTCCCATAAGGAGTTAACGAGCAATCAACAGAGACCTGAGGCTACACCATCCCCCCCCCACACACACACAAAAAAAGGGCTTCTCAGGGGACCTCAGGCCATGCTCTCTACCCTGCCACCAGGCCAAGGGACCTGAGGCCATACCTCCCACCTGGGAGGGCTTTATGGGGGACCTCAAAGTGTGCTTCCCATCCTGATGCTGGGCTAGGAGACCTCAGGCTGCTCCCCTTGACCCAGCACCAGGCTGGGGGACTCAGGCTGCGCTCCCCACCAGGTGAGGCTTGATAGGGGACTTCAGGCCATGCACCCCGTCCTGGAACCAGGCCAGGGGATCTGAAGCTACATTGCCTGCCTGGTGGGGCTTGACAAGGGTGGAATTGGCCAGGTCTGGATTTAGCCTAATGAGGTGGGCATGGCCAGGTCTGCGTCTCATGCAATTTTGAGGTACATGTGGGTAGGTGGGGACTTGACTCTGGGTCCCGTGGTGTGCCCCAGACTCTGACAGGAGGAAGGTTTTCATATTCACTTTACTAATTTTCTTTCATCTCTGACACTTCTATTATAGAGAAAGGGCAAAGAGCAATATTAAATTATTTCCTCTAATTAATCCCCTTTCAATGTGCATGAATTTTGTGCACGGGGCCACTAGTATGTGTGTGTGTGTGTATATGTATATATATATATAAAAGCCTAAACAACTAGTCTATAGGTTGACTGGTAGCTATGAAATCCACTGACCACCAGGGGGCAGACATTAAATGCAGGAGCATTCCCATAGCGGGAGACCAATGGGCACCAGATGGCGAGTTTATGGCTGGCAAGACTACAAAGGGGTGGTGGCAGCAGGTTCAGTGGGGCCAAGATGAGTGGAAGCAGTACAGTGTCAGGCCTAGACTCAGGCTCCTCCCTGGCCACCTGCTGCAGCCTGATCCTCTCAGGCCACATAGAGGGACCAGTGCACAAATCCATGCACTGGGCCTCTAGTAGAATGTAAAAAGATGCTCAACATCACTAGTCATTAAAGGAATGCAAATTAAAACATAAAGTGAGACATCAACCCATACCTGCCAAAATGACTATAATCAATAAACTAACAACATAGCCCTAGCTGGTTGGGCTTAGTGGCTAGAGTGCCAGCGTGCAGAATGAAGGGTCCTAGGTTTCATTCTAGTCAAGGGCACATGCTGAGTTGTGGGATCAATCTCCAGTAGGGGTCATACAGGAGGCAGCCAATCAATGATTGTCTCTTCATCGATACTTCTCTCTCTCTCTTTATCCATTCCTTTCTGAAATCAATAAAAATATACACTGACTGCCCAGATTATTATGATCTCTGAATGCATAATAATCTGGCCACCATATATATATATATATATATATATATATATATATATATATATATATATATATATATATATATATAGAGAGAGAGAGAGAGAGAGAGAGAGAGAGAGAGCTGCCACCAGCCCTTGGTAGTCTTGCCAGCCATGAGCTCAGCATCTGGTGCCTGTTGATCATCTGAGTAGTGCTCCCACTGTGAGAATGCAATAACCACTAGGGGGCAGCTCCTGCATTGAGTGTCAGGATCAGTGAATGAATTCTAGCATGGATGTGGTCCACCCAGCCTGGCCAGGGGAGAGAACATGAGCAGATGGCAGGCCTTCCTGCTGGTCAAACTTCTGGTCAAGAGGACAATTTGCATATTAGCCTTTTATTATATAGAATATACACTAAGTGGCCAGATTATTATGCATTCAGAGATCATAATAATCTGGCCATTCAGTGTATTAAAAAAATAAACAAACATAAAGTGTTGATGTGGATGTGGAGAAAAGGGAACACTTGTGCACTGTTGGTGGGAATGCAGATTGTTGCAGCAACTCTAGAAAACAGCATTGTGTTACCTCAAAAATTTAAAAAGGGAACTGCCTTGTGACACAGAAATTCCACTTTTGGAAATTTATCTGAGTAAGTACAAAAAATTAACTCAGAAGAATATATGTTCATTGAAGCATTATTTTTTTTCAGAATTCTTTTTTTTATTTTTTATTAATTTTTTATACATATCTCCCCATTGCCCCCCCTCCCTCCCAGGTATACCCCAACCCCCCCAGAGTCTGTGTTCATTGGTTATGCTTATATGCATGCATATAAATCCTTTGATTGATCTCTTATCTACCTCACCTAACTTTAATCTTCCTGCTATAATTTCACAGTCTGTTTAAAGCTTTACTGCCTCTGTATCTATCCTTTTGTTCATCAGTTTATAATGTTCTTTATTATCCATCAATGAGTGAGATCATGTGATGCTTCTCCCTCATTGACTGGCTTATTTCACTAAGCATAAGGCTCTCCAGTTCCATCCAGGTTGCTGCAAATGGTGAGAATTCCTTTTTTTTAATGGCAGCATAGAATTCCATTGTGTAGATGTACCACAGTTTTCTGATCCACTCATCTGCTGACGGGCACCTGGGCTGTTTCCAAATAGTAGCTATTATAAATTGTGCTGCTATGAACATAGGGGTGCGTAAATCCTTTCTGATTGGTGTTTGTGATTTCTTAGGATAAATTCCTAAGAGTGGGATTACAGGGTCAAATTGGAGATCCATTTTTAGTTTTTTGAGGAAACTCCATACTGTTCTCCACAGTGGCTGCACCAGTCTGCATTACCACCAACAGTGCACAAGGGTTCCTTTTTCTCCACATCCTCGCCAACACTTGTCGTTTGTTGATTTGTTGATGATTGCCATTCTGACAGGTGTAAGATGGTATCGCATTGTCGTTTTGATTTGCATCTCTCAGATGATTAATGACTTTGAACATGTTTTCATGTGTATCTTGGCCTTCCTTCTGTCATCTTTCGAAAAGGTTCTATTTAGGTCCGTTGCCCATTTTTTTATTGGATCGTTCATCTTCCTTTTATTAAGTTGTATAAGTTAGCTGTAGATGTTGGAGATTAAACCTTTATCAGTGATAACATTTGCAAATAAGTTCTCCCATACAGTGATCGTTCTTGTTGTTTTGTTGATAGTTTCTTTTGCTGTGCAAAAGCTTTTTATTTTGATGTAATCCCATTTGTTCATTTTTTCTTTAGCTTCCATTGCCTTTGGAGCAGTATCAGTGAAGAAGTTCTTTTGGCATATATCTGAGATTGTGTTGCCTGTGGATTCCTCTACTATTTTTATGGTTTCCCTTCTAATGTTTAAGTCCTGTATCCATTTAGAGTTTATTTTTGTATTTGGTGTAAGTTGATGGTCCAGTTTCATTTTTTTGCATCTGTCTGTCCAATTTTACCTACAACATTTGTTGAAGAGGCTATCTTGGCTCCATTGAGTGTTCATGCCTCCTTTGTCAAATATTAGTTGAGCATAGTGGTTTGGGTGAATATCTGGGTTCTCTATTCTATTCCATTGGTCTATATGTCTGTTCTTGTGCCAGTACCAGGATGTTTTGAGAACAGTTGCTTTTTAGTATAGCTTGAAATCTGGTATTGAGATCCCACCTACCTAATTCTTCTTTCTCAGAATTGCTGTAGCTATTCGTGGTCTTTTTTTGTTCCAGATGAATCTATGAAGAGTTCTTTCTAGGTCTGTGAAATATGTCGTTGGTATTTTAATGGGTAGCACGTTGAATCTGTAGATTGCTTTGGGTAGTATGGACATTTTAATGATGTTGATTCTCCCAATCCATGAGCATGGTATGCTCTTCTATCTGTTAACATCTTCTTCTATCTCTTTTTCAGTGTCCTGTAGTTTTCTGCATATAGGTCTTTTACCTCTTTAGTTAGGTTTATTCCTAAGTATATTAATTATTTTGGTGTGATCGTACATGGGATTGGTTTTTTAGTTTCTTCTTCTGTAATTTCACTATTAGTGTATAAAAATGCCACAGACTTTTTAGCATTAATTTTGTATCCTGCTACATTGCCGAAGTCATTAATTAAGTCAATTAGTTTTGGAATGGAGTCCTTTGGCTTTTTTATGTACAATATCATGTCATCTGCAAATAAGGACAGCTTTACTTCTTCTTTTCCAATTTGGATGCCTTTTATTTCTTCTTCTTGTCTAATTGCAATGGCTAATCCTTCCAGTACTATGTTGAACAGGAGAGGTGAGAGTAGGCATCCCTGTCTTGTTCCTGTTCTTAGGGGAAATGGTTTAATTTTTGCCCATTGAGTATGATGTTAGCTGTGGGTTTATTGTATATGGCTTTTATGAGGTTAAGGTATGATCCTTCTATTCCCACTTTGTTGAGAGTTTTTATCAAGAAAGGGTGTTGAATTTTGTCAAATGCTTTTTCTGCATCAATTGATATGACTATGTGATTTTTATCTCTCAATTTGTTTTATGTGATGTATCATATTTGTTGATTTGCGGATATTGTACCATCCCTGCGTTGCTGGGATGAATCCTGCTTGGTCATGGTGTATGATCTTTCTGATGTACTTCTGGATCTGATTTGCTAGAATTTTGTTGAGGATTTTGGCATCTATGTTCATGAGAGATATTGGCCTATAATTCTCTTTCATTGTGTTGTCTTTATCTGGTTTTGGTATTTGTTTTCTTTATGCTGGCTTCAGAGAAGTTGTTTGGAAGTGTTCCTTCTTCTTAAATGTTTTTGAATAGTCTGAGGAGGATAGGTTTTAATTCTTCCTTGAATGTTTGGTAAAACTCTCCTGTGTAGCCATCTGTTCCCAGGCATTTATTTGCTGGAAGCTTTTTGATTACTGTTTCAATTTATTCCATAGTTATTGGACTATTGAGATATTTGGCTTCCTCCTCATTGAGTTTTGGGAGGTTATATTTTTCTAGGAAAATGTCCATTTCTTGCAGGTTGTCCAGTTTTTTTGGAAATAGAGTTTTTCATAGTATTTTTTAACAATCCTTTGTATTTCCACAGGGTCTGTTGTTATTTCTCCTCTTTCATTTCTGATTTTGTTTATTTGGGTCTTCTCTCTTTGCTTCTTGATGAGCCTGGCTAGAGGTCCATCAATCTTGTTTATCCTTACAAAGAACCAGCTCTTAGTTTTGTTGATCTTTTGAATTGTTTCTTTGGTCTCCAAGTTGTTTATCTCTGCTCTGATCTTCACTATTTCCTTCCTTCTGAGTACACTGGGCTTTTTTTGTTGATCTCTTTCTAGCTCTTTGAGTTGTAGGTTTAGGTGGTTTATTACCATTGTTTCCTGTTTTTCACAGTAGGCTTGTAGGGCTATGAACTTCCCTCTCAAGACTGCTTTCACTGTGTCCCATAAATTTTGTATTGTTGTGTTGTCATTGTCATTTGTTGTCATGATGTTTTTTATTTCTTCCTTGATCTCTCTGGTTACCCAGTCGTTGTTTATTAGCATGCTGTTTAGTCTCCCTGTGTTTGATTTCTTTCTATTGTTTGTATTATAGTTGATTTCCAGTTTTATGCCACTGTGGTCTATCTTCTTGAATTTGAAGAGACTTTTCTTATGACCCAATATGTGATCTATCTTTGAAAATGACCCATGTGCACTGGAGAAGAATGTATATTCTGTGGCTTTGGGGTGAAATGTTCTGAAGATGTCAGTTAATTCCATCTTGTCTAGTGAGTCATTTAGGATT
>PVJN01027869.1:0-27690 GCA_004026805.1 Lasiurus borealis
AATACCATCTTCTATCCCTTCACCCTCAATCTGTGTGCATATCTTTTCCTGAGGTGGGTTTCTTGTAGACAGCAGATATATGGGACATGTTTTCTTATCCAATTGGTTACCCTATGTTTCTTGATTGGAGCATTTAATCTATTTACATTTAAAGTTATTATTGATAGGTACTTATCTGATACCATTTTTAGTCTTTACCCCCAAGTTCCTTCTTTGCTTCCTATTTCTTTTTTTTACAGTAGACCCTTTAACATTTCTTGCATTGCTGGTTTGGTGGTAATATATTCCCTTAGTCCTTTTTTGTCTGTGAAGCTTCTGATTTCACCTTCAATTTTGATTGAAAGCTTTGCAGGGTACAGTATTCTTGGATTCAGACCCTTCCTTTGCATGACTCTGTATATTTCATTCCATTCCCTTCTGGCCTGATGAGTTTCTGTTGAGAAATCAGTAGCTAGTCTTATGGGGGTTCCGTTGTAGGTAACTTTCTGTTTCTCTCTGGCCGCTTTTAAGATTCTTACTTTGTCGTTGATGTTTGCCAATTTAATTATAATGTGCCTTGGTGTCGGTTTTGTGGGGTTCATTTTGCTTGATACTCTGTGAACTTCTTGGATTTGTGTGGGTTTTTCTTTCCTATATTGAGGAAATTTTCTGTCATTATTTCCTCAAACAGGTTCTCTAATCCTTGCTCAGTTTCCATTCTTTCTGGAACCCCAATTATGCGGATGTTGTTTTGTTTCGTGTTATCCCACAGTTCCTTTAGGCTCTCCTCTTGCTTTTTAATTTTTTTTTTTTCTAGAAGCTGCTGTGCTTGGGTATTTTTTCCTACCGTGTCTTCTAGCTCACTGATGTGGTCCTCTGCTTCTAATCTACTTTTGATGCTTTCTATTGAGTTCTTTAAAACAGTGATGTCATTTTTTATTTCTTCTTGCTTCTTCTTCATTTCCTCTTGGATCTCCTTCATTTCCTCTTGGCTCTTACTCACAATGTCAATTTTGTCTTCCATTATTTTCATCCACCTTATCATAATTTCTCTGAACTCTTTCTCTGGCAGGCTTATTTATGCTTCTATTTTGTTTACTTCCCGAAGTAAAATAAAGAGAAAACAAAATGACCCTTGTTTTTTTTCCAAAAAGGTAAAATAGTAGTAGTGATAATGCTAGTTGAAAACAAAAATATAATAATTAAAAAGGTAAAATCAATTGAGGAGGAAAGAAAAAAATAATTTTTTAATTAAAATATGCAAAAATGAAAAATAAAAAAAAAATAAAAAATTAAAAAAAAAAATAGAATGGTCATTCACTTCCACTATTGTTTTGCTTGGCACTCCTGTTTTCCAGTAGGAAGGGTATTGCAGTTCCCTGTTTTCTACTGCTAAGTTGTGTTTCAATCTCTTTATTCTTTTGTGGTTATGAGAGAGTCAATTTGTGCATCATCCACTGGGTGGCAGTGTTTCGGAATTGACCTTTCTAGGCTGTGCTCAGATCCTGCTACTCTATGGTTCTTGAAACCGGTTTATGAGGATTCAAGCAGCCGGGGACACTATAATAACCCCAGGCTGTTCTTCTGCCTCAGATCAAAATGAGTTGTTTTCTAGAGTTCCCCTCTGTCAACAGCTTCGAGAGTCCGCTTCCACACTTAGGGATCATGCTCTGCCCCACATACACGCACCTCTCCAGAGGCAGCTTTCCCTCAGCCTGGTTCCCACAGTGAGCGCGTCTCTGTTCTGCGGGACAGGAGCCCTCACCTTATCCCAGACGAAATCTGACCTTTCTGTGTGCTGTGTGGATCTCCTCTGAGTCTGCATGTCTGTGCTGGTTGGAGAGCGGTGTTCTGGGTCCCTGGCTGTTCAGTGCATGCTGCAGCTGCAGCTTTCAGACCACCGCAGCCATCCACCTCCCTCTGCAAGATGGCGTGGTCTCCGCGTTTCCGCTGGTGGCTCCGGCGGACAAAAACCCCGTGGCTGTGGGGCTGCCTGGTCAGGAGAGCCCCATCCAGCAGTTCCCCACCTTCTCCTGGAGGATAACTGACTCTTAACTTGCCAACAAACACTCTCAGTGCGACTCTCAGCTGCTCTCTCTTCCTCTGTCCAGCGACAAAGCTCCAGATGCGTCCATCTATTCCACCGCCATTTTTCCTCTCCCATTATTTCTTTAAATAGGTTTTCAGTCTCTTGCTCTCTCTCTTTTTCTGGCACCCCCATAATTCTGATGTTGGTACACTTGAGATTGTCCCTGAGGCTCCTTATACTATCTTCCAACTTTTTATTATTTTTTCTTTTTGCTTTTCCACTAGAGTGTTTTTTGCTTCTTTGTATTTCAAACCTTTGACTTGATTCTTGCATTCCTCTAGTCTGCTGTTAGGTTTCTGTATATTTTTTATTTCAATCAGTGTATGTTTAATTTCTAGTTGGTTATTTTTCATCTCTAGTTGGTCCTTTTTCATCTCCTCTTGGGTCTTGCTAAATTTATCCATCTTTTCTAGGAAATTCTTGAAAAACCTTCTAACTGTGGTTTTGAACTCTATATCCTGTCATTTGTTTTCCTCCATTTCTTTTGTTTGTGATCTGTTCCTTTGTCTCCACATTTTCACTACTTTTCTGAGTTAATAGAATTGCTTTGTGTACTAGGTGTTCTCTATGACCCAGTTAGTCTACCTCCTCAGTTGGCTGAGTGGATTCTCTTGGTGTACCCCTTTGTGGACTGTGTGTACAGCCTTGGTGTAGTTAAGTCTTGATTGTTGTTAGTATCATTGGGGGGAACTGACCTTCAAGCCAATTGGTTGTAAGGATTAGCTGTGTCTATGCCAGTAGAACTTCTGTGTTGGAGTCAGCTTTATGACACAAGACTTGCAAAATTGCAATAGCCTCTGTGTTCAGCTTGGATGGGATGGAGCCTCAAGGGTGAGCTGACAGCCTTGGATTCCCATCAGCCCTGCTCTATGCGGCCCCCGGGTCTCAGTGTCCCTCGGTAATCACTGTAGCCCTTTCTGTGTGCACTTGCACTTGCGTGCCTCCAGACCTCTGCCTTTATGGCTCCCCTGAGTTTCTGTGCATTCTGGGGACCTGCATGAATCTGGGTCCCCAGGGTCTTGCCCTAAATTGGGGTTCAGTGGAGTCAGAAGTGGATTTCAACACAGTTGGAAGGTTCTGTCTTCCTCCCGTTAGAGAAAGCCAGCGGCACAATCAGCAGTCAGTCCTCTGTGTGCACAATCACGCTCGCATGCCTCCAGACCTCTGCTTTTCGCAGCTCCCCTAAATTTTCATGCACTCTTCCTTTTTCACGACAGTCCAAACTCCCCCTGTATGAGTCCCATGTGGAACTGGGGTTCAGTGCAGTCGGAACTGGGGCTCAGTGCAGTCGGGAATTTCCATCACCCCTCCGCTAGAGGAAGCCAGCCAGGTACTCCACCACCTGTCCTCTCTACGTGCATGTCTCTGTACCTCAGCTTTTTGCAGTTCCTCTGAGTCTCCATGAATCCCTCTCTTTCCTTCTAGTTGTAGAATTTCTACTCAGCCAGCTTTTCTGTGGTAATGGATGGTATCTGTTCTATCTTTTAGCTGTAGTTTTAAAAGTGTTGTGCGAGGCAGCAGTTTAGGTGTTCACCTATACCACCATCTTGGTTTCTCCAAGAATTTTCTTTGTCCCATTAATTTGGGGTAGAATATCGTTTCATATTTTCCATTTTTGGGTCATTGAAGTAAATTGGCTCCAGTAATCCTAAAGGCCACTAAAGTAGGTCATGGGAATTTAAATGGGCCCTGAAGAAATTTTACTCTTTCATCTGTATTTTTTCTGTTTTCCTCTATCAGGTTTCTCTCTAGTGGCCTGTTGCCTTCTGCTTCCATTTTTTTTACCTTAGTTTTGGGAAGAATAACAGTATTTTTGGTGTTAGTATAAATAATAATCATCATCTAAAAAGTAGTAGTGATAATGCCCCATTATGTCTGTGTGTCAGACATTGTTCTTGATGCTTTCCTCAGCTTTATTCAATCTAATCTGTGGAACTTTCTTTTTGTGGAGTAGGAACTAATGTTCAGAAGTTTAAACACATGGCTCAGCAGAGCAGGGTTCAAACCTGGTCTACCTTTCCTTACGTCATAGTTCTTTCCTCTGTAACCCAAACTTTCTCCTGTAGACGTGTAGAAATGTCATAGAATGTGTCTTATACAGATAAGGGAAATGTTGAATTGTTCCTGCATTAGAGATCTTGACAATAGATGGTGCTGTTTTCTGATCTTTTTATTATGTCTTTGGACATAGCACTTTAGTAAATCTGGAATACTTTTTACTAGATATTAAAAAGTAAACAACAATGAGACACTACTACACACCTGTAAGAATGTCCAAAATCTGGAACATTAACCACAGGAAATGCTGGCAAGGATGTGGAGCCTTGGGGCCTCTCCTTCATGGCTAATGGGAATGCAGAATGGTACAGCCACTTTGGAAGCTAATCTGGCAGTCTCTTATGAAATGAAACATACTTTTGCCATACAGTCCAGCAGTCGCTCTCTTAATACTCCCTCAAAGAGCTGACACTTTATGTCTGTACAAAAACCTGCAATTGAATGTTCATAGCAGCTTTATTCATAGATGCCCAAACTTGTAAGCAACCAAGATGTCTTCCTGTAGGTGAGTGGATAAATAAACATCCAGACAATGGAATATTAGTAAGCACTAAGAATAAGAGAGAGCTATGAAATCATGGGAAGAACCTTGAATGCATCTTACTAAGTGGAAGACACCAATCGGAAAAGGCTACATACTGTATGACTCTAAGTTTATGACATTTGGTAAAAGGCAAAACTATGGAGAAAGTGAAAAGATCAGTGGCTGCCAGGGGATCAGGTGGAGGCGTGAATAGGTAGAACATGGAGGATTTTTAGGGACTGCGGCACCCTGTAGGATACCATAATGGTGAATACATGTCACTGTATGTTTATCCAAACATAGAAAATGTGCAACATCAAGAGTGAAACCTTGTGTAAACTATGGACTTTGGGTGATTTTGGTATCAGTGGAGTTTCATCAATTGTAACAAATGTATCACTGGAGAGGGGGAGGATTGTTGATAGTGGGAGAGATTATGCATGCGTAGGGGTAAAGGCTAGGTGGGAAATCTATACCATGCACTCAATTTTGCTGAGTCTACTAGTAAAACGGCTCTAAAAATAAAAATTAATTAAAAAATCATCAGTTAAAAAGTAAGTGAGCTTATGACTATAGCCTATTCTGAAATATAGGTTTACTTAGACTTTTATACCTGAAGGCATGCTTAGCTAACATTTCAATGCAAAATGAAGATATTTCCTTCAGCGAACTAAGATGTTGTGAAGAAATAAACTTTCATAAATTAAGTTGCATTTATTCCTAATGAATTTGGCTGCTGCTGCAATCCAAACAGACTTTGTGTTCAAGGGAGCATGTCAAAACATTGTAGCTTTAGCATGTGATTTGTTTTTCCTCTTGGTAATTTTCATTTACATCCTTGAGTGGCTGGCTGTGTGCAGGAGGAAATACAGTTAATTAAACTTTTCATGGGTTTAACATGGAATACTCCTGTCCTTCTCTCGTGGCTGGCATATTGCACCGAATGGCTTTCAAATTGCCTTGAGGAACACATACTTATAGGCAGTGCTTAGGATGTGAGAGGGATTTTTAAAAAAATATATATTTTATTGATTTTTCACAGAGAGGAAGGGAGAGGGATAGGAAGTCAGAAACATCGATGAGAGAGAGACATCGATCAGCCTCCTCCTGCACACCCCACACTGGAGATGTGCCTGCAAGCAAGGTACATGCCCCTGACCAGAATCGAACCTGGGACCTTTCAGTCCTTAGGCCGATGCTCTATCCACTGAGCCAAACCGGTCTCGGCATGAGAAGGATTTAATGTGAAGAATATGTACATATAGGGCATAGAGTTCAAATGTTCTTGCCTTTTATCTCTGCTTTCTGCTTGCATCCTTTAGCTGCTGATAGCTTGGTCTGTCTTTAACTTAATCCTGACCCTGGCACCCTTCTGCTCAGGTCTCTGCGAGGACTCACCATTGTCTCCTGAATCAAGTCCGACTCTGACATTCAGGGTTGTCCATAATTTAGCTCCGACTTACATTTCCAGACTCGGTGGCCACGCCTCCCTTTGCACCTGGTGCTTCAGCTACAGGCACACCTGCAGGTGATCTTCACTTCCCTGCCCAGTGGCAGCTTCCCCCTCGGCACCTGCCCCACGCCAGCAGTCTGGGTTACTGAGCAGGCTTTTCCAGTGAATAGTTCCTAACCATGCTCGCTTCGTTACAAGTGTACCTGGGGGAGAGGATATTCAGTTGACTCTACAAATAGAAGTTGCCAATTTTTATCAACTGAATATACTGGGAAAGTCCAAAAGCACACGTGGAGGTGGGGATTTCAAAGGACTGAGACCCCGTTGATGCTGTGGGATGATCACAGGCCATCACTCCTCAGGTGTGGCCCCATCCTTATGGGTGCTCGTGGGTGATCTTAATGGCAGAGTTGCTTTTTTGTAAATTCAATCTGTGGAATATGAGCATGGCAGGACATTGAACCGATTTGTAAAAACCAGTGGTGTGTGTGTGTGTGTGTGTGTGTGTGTGTGTGTGTGTTTGTGTGTTTGGAGGTCTGGTGTGTAAATAAAAGCAACAGCTTTTCCACTAGCACAGAAACATCCTAGTTTTCAGTACAGCACACAAATGTCCTGCTTTATTTATGTATCAAGTGCTTCTCTGAATGGTGAGCTCCACACCCAGCATCTCACGGGGTTCCTGAGCTCTGAAGTAGAGACATTGTAGCCAGGCCGGTACAGGAGGAGACCAGCAGAGAGAGGCGAGGGCTTTCTTGAGGTCCTACCGCCAAGTACTTGACAATACTCTCCTCCAACCCAGGCTATTAAACTCCCCAAGCTCACTTACTACCCGTTTGTATGTCAGGGATGAAACAGGAATCTGCTGATGTTTTAATGCAAAAATGCAAAGATTCTTTGCTTATCCCCATTCTCTGCAAGTGTATATAGGCTTGCTGGGGAAGATAGACCCAGTGTCTGAGGCACTCCACATGGCCCTGGGATACGCAAGCTGCACAGAGCCCCCATGCCAGGGCTTTGTTCCCATGCTCAGTGTCACAGACATCAAAATAGCCTAAAACCTGGCTCGTGCATTTTTCACATCTTTTGTGTATAGGGGCCATGCCCTGTGCACACGGGACAATTCTTTTTCACAGAGCTCTAGAGAATGGATATTTTCAGGTTACTAATGTGTCTGATCATTGCCATGATTATCCTACCTTCATATTTTAGAAGCTTGAATTCACAAATGTAAGTTAGTTTTTTTTAAATCTTTATAACTGTGTTAAACTTGAATATTATTAATAAAAATAAGTGGTTTTCTGTTTTCGTTTTAATGCTTTTGAATTTTTTTTCCTCTTGTGAGCTAAATTTGGGTCCCTGGAACTAACTCCTTCCCCTCCCATTTGAATGGAACCCTAGGATGACTTTCCTGAGCCAGTTTGCACATTCTGGGAAAATCTTGTAGAGAGACTTGAGAATGGAGATCGTTGTTCCACTTTTACAGAAGCCTCAGGGCGATCTAGGGTTTTTCATTTCTCTTGGGTTCATGTATCTACCAGTCTTTTCTGAACATCTCTAAGCAATTACTGTGGACCTGGGATTTCCTTAATATGATTTTATTTGTTTTTTTTAATAGAGGAAATGCATGCCGAAATCTGTTATGCCGAGTGTCTCCTACAGAAAGCAGCACTCACGTTTGTACAGGTAATGAATCTTTGCTCGAGAGTCCATATTGCTGGGGTAGCCTGCCAGAACTCCACAGAAAAAATATGGCTCCTTTGATGTCAGCGCTTCAGTTTTTTTGACTTAGAGTTGCAATGAAAGATACTCATTATTCTGATAAACCAGGGAGCTTTATTCCTATTCACATGTACTTAGAGTCTGTTTCCAGCAAACTTCAGTCTACTGGAAACTACTGCCTTTTAAAGAAACTGTCTTGCAAGGACACACCTAAATTCAGGATGCTCTTCTGTATGAAAACTGAGCTTCTCTCGCCCTCTGTGCTTGCGATTATTGGTAGAGGGCTGCACACAGCAGTGGCCCGGACATAAAAGGCTTCCTTAGTCCTTGGCCATTCCCTTCTTGCATCAGATGCTTCAGCAAAGCTCAGTTATGCATGCATCGAGAGCCACACTTTTCATACATACTTCAGATTTTATTTTTCTCCCTCTTTCTATTGTCATTCCCCTGTCTTGCTTTTAGTTCTTCCTTTGAACAAGCATTTTTAAAAAGTCACTAACAAAACCATGAATCATTTCCTTAGGAGGCATTTTAATTTCACCTCTAGGGACTGTTGTCACCATTACCTATCCTTGTATCTCCCACTGCTTCGAAAAAACTTGGGTGGCAGTGATGGGCACTGTGGGGCAGCTGTGGGGTGGAGATTGTAAGAGATAAAAATTCAGCTGTTATATGGAAAGAATCTTCCTCAATTTCAGTGTTTCACGTTGTATTGAGAATTGCTTGTCTCTTTTGCTGGAGGTTGACTTCTTAGGTTGGATTCTGGTTTGGCAATATTGAATCCATTAGGCCCACGACCCTGTTTCCTAAAATCCAGTCTTTTTTTTTTTTTTTGCTTGTAGTAGTTAATCTTTATTTCTCATATTTTAAAACTTTGTTTATTATAAAGATACATCATCAATTGAATAACAGCAATCTGAGAAACAGGAAACACTGCCATATTAACCATATACCTTGGCTCTATGATGACATTAGATTTCAGAAATGTAAAAGTATGAGTGAAATGTCTTGGATTCAAGGCAGGATGGTATTATTAAAGGTAAAGGGAGTAACTGGGTTAGCCTCTACATCAGCCAGCATGTAAAAACAAGTCTTAAGGCCTTAGTAAATAAACCTAACGTTAGTCACGGAGGCCTTCACTTCTTTCTGATTTGTTTCCCAAATGGGGATTTGACCATCAAATCTATGATTTGAAGAATTATGTTACACTTGGATACTTGTAATCAAATGTCCGGGAGATATCCATGGTTTTCCTCTTCCACATGCCTCCATATCCAGTCAGTCTCATGGTCATGCCTCTTACCTTGGGAAGAGTTAGCAGCTCCATCTCTTTCTCTTTCTTCTGACTGTAATTGTCTAGTGGAGGTGCTCTTCCCCGGACTGGATAGCAATCCAGTGACTCAAATTTCTCTGACCCCCCGCTCCTTCTCCATTGTGCAATTGAGGACTCTCTCAAAGAGGAGAACCTCATCTTGTCATTCCTCTGCTTCAGCCTGGAGTAGCTCTCATGGACTGCAGCAGTGGTTCTGTATTAGAATACCAGAAACGGAGGAGGCTTTTTCAAACTAAACCAGTATCTCCCCCAAGTTCCCTACTCCCCTCTTTCTGACGGCCTCAGATGCCAGGTATGTTGCATATTTGAGTGGCCTGGGTAGAGGTGGCTTTCTTACTCCTTCGTCATTTCCCTTGCTGTAGATTTCTGCAGCAGAGCTGAGGATGGCCAAGCACCCCATAATCAGTAATGCTTTCTTGCCTTCCCACTGAATTCTTCTTTGCTTGCGAAGTTTACATCTGTTTTACCTTTCTTCACCAGGCTACTTCCTAATCATTGTGTGTGTGTGTGTGTGTGGTGTGAGTACACATGTGCTTTAAGCACTGATACTTCCCATCCTCCAGCCCTCCCTTTTGTGCTGTTATAGCATCCTGCTGTGCATGTCTCCATCTGTACACAGTCCTCCATCCCTTAGCACATTGCACTGCTTTTGTCTAATTTTGCTTCTGGGCGCCCCGCTGTAAAATAGGCATTCAGCCAATGTTTAGTGAATCATGAAATGAAATATTTTTATTTGAGGCAGATTTTAATCTAATTTAAGCAATTTTTTTCTGACCATTATTGCAATCTGTGTAATCATAAAATGCCTTAAAATGATAAAAGTTGTATAGTAAATTCTGTATTTGTTAATATTATAATAATTTAAATGTTAAATATTTAAGTATCTCATGAAATTAGTAAACTAAAGTCATTTTTCCTTTTACTTAGACGATGTTCAAGAGATAAATACCAGAGCATCTTTCTGATATTAATAGCTTAGAAAGTATTCTTGGAAATGGGAAACATGGGGCCATCTCCATTTGCATCATCTATTATACAGGTGGGGCAAAAGTAGGTTTACAGTTGTGAGTACACAAAACAGCATTTATTCTTGTATTATTATTTATTGTATTAGTTCCCATACAGACAACTGTAAACTTCCTTTTGCTAACCTGTAGTAACTTCCTTCAAGCAGTTATTTGATATACTTTTTAAAGAGACTCTTAGAACATTAGAATGCTGAGTCTAAAAATGCCATTCATTTAGGGCAACTGCTCAATTTGATAGTTGATGACCATTGAGCAAAGAGAAGTGTGTTTTCCCCCAAAACACACTTTTGAAACACACTATTGATAACAAATTTAGAATCCAGAACAGTTATTTTTAGTTTGGAAATGTATATGAATGGCATTCACAATGATAAATGTTTCTGCCTATTAAAATGCCCCGTGAAAAAAGAACCGTAATCCCATTGGCTGGAGTATGATAGACAGGGACAGGAAAGGCCTTAGATTATATTCCTAAAGCAAACTATTTTGGATTCTATTGAACCAAGAAGAAAGTTTCTCATTCAAGTAAGTTTGTATTCACCAGATAGCCCCTAATTGTGAGAGTTATTTCCTTAATTACTTTCTTAAAGTATTTTGAGGATTTAAAAAATGTTTCCTTTCTATTGCCCTCTAACTTGGAAGGAAAATGATGAAATAGTATTGGTATTTCAAATATAAAATAATAACAATGTTTTAATTTAAAAAATGATGTTCTCATAAGATGGTATCTTGTTCAGATCACACAACTACAAAGCTGTGGGGAAGGTTTAAGAATCTCTTGCTAAATAATCTAATTATTTAATTGATTGTTTTCAGGATGAAAATATGATCAACTTCATCAAAGGTGGACTCAAAATTAGAACGAGTTACCATATATATAAGTAAGTTAAAATTTAAGATGTGGGCTTTTTATTTATTTAAAAAAATATATTTTATTTATTTTTAACAGAGAGGAAGGGAGAGGGATAGAGAGCTAGAAACATCAATGAGAGAGAAACATCCACCAGTGGCCTCTTGCATACCTCCTACTGGGGATGTGCCCGCAACTAAGATACATGCCCTTGACCGGAATCGAAGCTGGGACCTTTCAATCTGCAGGTGGATGATCTATCCACTGAGCCAAACCAGTTAAGGCAAGATGTGGGCTTTTTAAATTTTATTACTGAAAGTTTGTATCCTTGACCATGATCATGTAGTTTTTAAAGGATTCCTGTACTGTGTACCATTTTGTACTTCAGAATTTATGACTAGGGTTTTTTATTTTATTTTATTTGATGTTCGTAATTTTCCCAGTTATAACCATCTTTAATTTTTTAATAGTTGCTCTAGTGATTGCAATATTTTCTTGTCATGGTCAACTTAGAGTTAAAATTGTACCATTACACATAAAATATAAGAACTTGCAAAAATATAGTTTCATATTCCACCTGTTGTATTTTATACTATTCCTTTTTTTAAAAAATATGTATTTTATTGATTTATTACAGAGAGGAAGGAAAGGGATAGAGAGTTAGAAACATCAATGAGAGAGAAACATCAATCAGCTGCCTCCTGTTGGGGATGTGCCTGCAACCCAGGTACATGCTTTTCACAGGAATTGAACCTGGGACCCTTCAGTCTTCAGGCTGACACTATCCACTGAGCCAAACTGGTCAGGGCTATATTATTCTGATGACAGTACACATATGCACATAATAAAACTCACAATACAGCGTCAATCTTTTGTTGAAACAGTCTTATATTAGAGTCTTCTTTCTGTATCCATATAGCACCATTTTGGGTGTTCTTCATTTTTTTCTTGTGCATTTAGTATTTTTAGAGATACTTTTACTCAAAATGATTCATAAAATTAATTTTATTCAAATACCCTGTAGGGGGATGGATTGTGGGATCCCGATAAACTGTTTTTAGTTTTTCTCTCAAAATATTTATAGAAGATATAAATGAATGTTAAAATTGATTGCTTCTAGTCATCAAAACTTAAAAAACTGAAGAAATTAAAATAGTCTTATAATGGCACAGACATATACGAGTGGAATGGAACATGAAGTTTTGAAATAGATGTGTTGTGTGTATGTATTGACATGTACACACACTTGTGTTTATTAAAATATACTAAATTCCTACACATACATAAATCTCTTTCAAAAGAGATGGCGACTTTAACAAATGATTTTGGGAAAATTGGTCTTCATTTTGAAAAAAAATTGACTATGCAAAAATAAATTCCATAGAGACTTAATATTAGAATATTTAAAAAAGAATACTAATAAAACATAGGAAAGTGTTTTTTTATAATTATAAAGTATAAAGACCTTTAAATTTTTGTGTTTTTAATTTTTTTCACTTTGAAATAATTCAGAATTTTATAAGAATTTTCAGATATTCTTTACTCAGTTTCACAAAAGTTAATATCTTATAGAACCACAGTGCAGTTATTAAAACCAAGAAACTAACTGATTCAATATTATGAACTAATATATTGACTTTATTCAATTTTCTCTAATTGTCCCACCAGTGGACCTGGGTGGTTATGAATTTGTGGGGGGTGAGATATAATTAGGTTAATAACTCCTTGTATTTTCTGTAATCTGTAAGTTTGAGCTACAGGATTATTAGATTTAGGTTAAATTAATTTGGCTTAAATACATAATATAGATGCATGCAATATAATTACATCATAGTACATGATATCTGGTTATTCCTTAATACCCTTAAAATATATTTATCAATTTGGTAGGCAATTCCTGGTTATTATATAAATTTTATATCTTTGTCATTGAGTTTAATTTGCATTTCTCTTTTGAAGATGTAAAGAGAAAGGGGGAAGTGCTTAGAAAATATATTAAAGTGAGAAATCAGTAAGACATGCTTGGAGGAACAGGAAAAAATAAGACAACAAATGGAGCTATTGTGATGGAATTTGCTTTCTTCTTTCAATGTTTCCTAGTCACAAGTTCTAATTCATTTGGTCTATTGGAGACTGTGGAGATCACACTGAAATTCAGCGGTTGTTTTTTTTGTCATTAGCATCTCAATTAGTTGATGGAAGATAGGGTGGCTGAGGAATGGACTGCACCCAGGAAGTCCCTCCACCACATTGTGGGAGACTGAGGTGTTGTAGTCCTATGTTTCCTGTGTCATACTTGCTGATGTTTGAACCTCTCTTACTTTAAGCCCAGAGGATTAGTCCTGGTAAACAGTGTAGAAATGAATGTGTCATTTTTCCTTACTGGCAATTATGCAATAGCTTTAAAAGTAAAACTCAACACAGCAGTATCCACCTAGATATTCTCTAGAATTTTGGCCAATGACAATTATTTTATGGTGGGTAAGTATGAAATTTGACTTAACAATCATTTTCAGAGTCATAACAAATTTGTGCCCTAACTTTTTTCTTCAATCCAGAGAATGTCTTTCTATCCTGCATATACTTCAGAAGAACAAAGTTGAACAACAGTTCTTCCATGAGTTTGAAGGAGGTGTCAAACTTGGAATAGGGGCCTTTAATTTGGTAAGTAAATAATTACATAACCACCAGAATCTTTTGTAAAAGATCATAGGTTTTCTGGGATAGGAGAGGTGAACCTTGTGGAAGCAGAGAGTCTCCTTCTGTACTGCATTTGAACCTCACCCTGACTCTCTGCCTGGGTTTAGTTGGTAAATGGTAGAGTGGGATAAATTTTCTTCTGTTGAGACCCATTGGGGGCTTTGGTCAGTATGTGTCCAGAATAATTTTGGGTTGTACGAAAAGGGAAGCATATAGCACTCTGAATGGAGAAGTAACATTTTTTGGTAAGAAAACCTAGGAATCCAGTTCAATTTCCACATCAGAAATATTGTTGCAGGTGTTGATGGGGAGGGAGGTAAGAGATCAACTAAAGGACTTGTATGCATGCATATAAACATAACCAATGGACGCAAGACACTGGAAGGAGAGTTAGGGCATGTGTCGGAGGATGGAGGAGTCTGGGGGAAGGTCAATTGGGGAAAATAAGGAGACATATATACTACTATTTGTAGTACTTTAAACAATAAAAAAATTAAATACCCCCCCCCACACACACAAATGTTTGTATAGCAATGATGGCTCTGAAATGAAAAATAGGTGACAGAGTGACATAACTTGAGGAATGATTTTGATGTTCTGGGTGAGATGAAACTTTTGGAGTAGATACCCATCAAATTGTAATATATTAGAGATTTTGAAATTTTATTAAGGTTTGACTGGAATTGTTGAGAAAATACGTTGGTAAAGGGAATTGTATGCATGAGTATATATATATATGTTACCACAGTCCCTTTGTTCATGAGCCCATGGATCGCTGACAGAGGTGGCTGAGCAAGGAGACTGACCACTGTCCACAGAATGGGTCACCCCATCTTCCTGATTATTAAAATCCTCCTCTGCCTTCAGTGAACATGTGGATGCAACACAACTATCTTCATGGCTTTTGCTCATTCAGAGAAGTCCATCCACACACCTCTCCCGCAGACCTTCTTGTCATCAATGTCCCATCATGTTTTTCCCAAATCCCTGACCATTCAAGCAAACCCATGGGCTACAGTCCACAAATCACATATAATCACACATGTGGCCATTTCTCCTTGTAAGCAAAGTGAAGAGCCAGGTTGCAGAGCTGAACGTTCTGCACGGGGAAGATTTCCCTTCACCATGGCTCCGCAGGGGTTTCCAGGGAGGGGCTGTAGTGTGCAGCTGTCCACTTCTGGTGGTGCCTGCAGGTCATGCAGAATACAGCACACCTGTGCTGTCTGAAGAGGAAGCTAAAAGAAACCTCACTGGAAAGGTGGGCCCTGAGGAATTGCCTTCTTATCATTTCATCACTACACGTGAAAGGAGCACATCTTTTTAGAGCATGCTAAAAAAAGCCAGGATTTCCTTTTGTAAACATTTTTTTTAGACTATTGTCTTAGCTAAATGAAATTAATTCACAAGTAATCATTGCAACCTGTGCAGCAAGTGATGCTTGAGACACATCTGGTGATTTCAACTCAGTTCTAATTTTTCATATTACTGAATTATTAAAACTTGAAGTTGTTTGGAGTTTGACATTTACCTACAGTTAGATATATAACATGTGAGTACACTTTTTTTTTTCTTCTTACAGATGCTGTCCCTTTTACCAGCACGGATTATCAGACTACTAGAATTTATAGGATTTTCTGGAAATAGGGTACAAATTTAATTTTATCTCAGTTTTGACAGTGAAGATAAAATGTTATTTACTGAATAGTAGAGCAATGTAACATGTCCTCACAACCTTCATGACAATTGTTGGCAGTTTGTTTGCAGGATAATAAAGAGCCGTTGGTCCTTGATCATGTTTCTTAGGAATTAGAGCTGCTTTTTCTACTGAAAGTTAAATTTTTTATCTCTATTACCTAAATTCTGAGGTGAAAACTTTTATTTTACTAAGACAGGGTAGAGCAAAAGTAAGTTTACAGTTATTCAGATGGAGAATAATGCAGTAATTAATAATACAAGAATAAAGCCTTGTTTTGTGTACTCAACAAAACCTTACTTTTGCCCCCCCTGTGTTGTGCTTGCTGGACCTTGTATGGTTCAAATTTGCTTCCTTAACATTTTTACAACCTCCAGAGTCTTTTGTAAAACCAGGAAATTGGCTAGATTTCCAAGTCTAACATTTTACGATTCACATGATCAAGCATAGCTGCAGGATTTTGGATTTCCTTGTGTTTTTACAAGCTTCACTATAAAACTAAGCAAAGACATTTTGTTTTGCATGAATTTGTTTTTGTACTGTATAACATTTATTAATCATAGCATTCAATATGCTATTATCAAAGTTGCCTTATTGCAAAAGCCACCCCTGTTAATTAGGAGAGCAGGTTTCAAGAAATGTAATATGTACAAGAACCTGTAATTTTTAAAATTCTCCCCTGAAGATATGTTTTTTAATGATTTTTTTTTAACAGAGAAAGGAAGGGAAGAAAAGATAAAGAGAAAGAGAACCATTAATTGGTTGCCTCTCAGACATGCCCCAACTGAGGATCAAATTTGGAACCTAGATATATGTCCTGACCTGGAATCAAACCCACAACCTTTTGGTCTATGGGATAATGCTGTACCCAACTAAGCCACCCAGCCAGGGCAAAAACCTTTAATTTTCCCTCCTCATTTATTCTACTGTATCTGTTCTTCATAAGGCATTATGTATTTACGGGGATCTCTTCATGATATATCCTATCTATTCAGACTGTATTTAATCATTCCACTTCCACTTGACCATTCATCTTTCATGAGGCACTCACTATATTCTGTTAAAATCATGTGCTTGTATTCTGTCTTCTCTATTAGATGGATAGGTCTTTGGAGACATAGAACTATATTTATTTGTACCTACCATAGTGCCTTCTACCTAGATTCTCATTATATTTTAATAAATAAAATATTTAGTATATCAGAGAAATAACATTTCTCTAAAATGAGCTCTGCTTTTCTCTCTCCCTAGAATCACATGATATAAAAGAATTTGTGAGATTGTTTTATGCCATATTAAAATGTAAAGTTTGTTTCTAGGAATTACGACTATTCTAAGTTCTTGAAAAATGAACCTACCTTTGTGGTGGGTGGGGATACAGGAGCTAGCATTTTAAAGTTTCTGAATATGATTTTCCAGGCATGCTCTTATTATAAAATGCATTTAATTCCCACAGGAACTGGGCCTCCTGCAGCTACAGGAAGGTGCATCTGGAAGAAGCATGAGGTCTCCACTCTGCTGCTTGACTATTCTGTCTTTCCATACTTACATCTCCTTAATACTTGGTAAGTGCTGGGCTACATTTTATGTCATTGTCAGTGGATTATCTTTCATCTAAGTAAAAATTTTGAAAAGTCAGTAAGTGGTAATAGTCTAAATCTATCTGTTATTTATTTATTTATGAATAAAGATGGAAAATAATAACATTTGTCAGGAATGGTGGAGGGTTTCTTTCATTGAATTTTTAAAATCTGTTCATAGCTAAAAAATTCTATAATACTTGTTGAAGGAGATCTATGTTAGCATCTGAGATTTCCTTTTAAACTAAAATGTGGGCTAAAATAAGTTAATGTTGCTTTTAAAGCCAGAAATTCCAATTAGGGATCTAAGACAACCAACTCTGTTCCTAAGAATTAGACTGTCTTAGAGCTTTCTTAAATGAAAGTTACAGATAAGGCTTGTCTTATTAGATTTTCCAAAGAAATAAACAGCTTTCATCTTTTCCATGACTAGGCCTTTGCTACATGTTAATGAACTTGGGAGAATTGATTATCAGGGTCTGCATGTCTCCTGGAAACTGAGGCTGTTCCTGTTACATTTGCAGGGACAGGGGAGGTGAACCTTAAGGAAGCGGAGAGTCTCCTGGCGCCCTTCCTGCAGCAGTTTCCAAACGTACGCCGAGAATCGCAAGTGTAGTTTCAGCTGTGATCCCCTGGCCAGGGCTGACTGTTGAACAATGTGTTCTCTTCCTCTCTCCTCAGGGCTCACTCATACTGTTTTATCACGCCCGAATAGAGCTGCTGAAAGGGAATGTAGAAACGGTAATTTCTTTGGGAGAAATTATTTGGGAAGTTGTCTGTGTGGGGGAGTTGCATCACATTCTCATTCAACATAAGTCAATTTAGCTGTGTGCCCTAGACAGAAGCAAAGGAAAAACCCTGTAATTAAAAAGCCAAAATTAAATTTTGTGTGTGTATGCTATTATATGTAGTAAATTACTGATTACAGTCTACATTTACACATAAAGTACATGAAACAATTCATAGTATAGTATACAAAATACAGGTGGACAATTTAAGGGATTTCAAAAAAAAACTTGACTATTATCAATTTCTATCTATATATGTATATAAAAGGCTGATATGCAAAATATCCCCTCAGGAGTTCAAACAGGACACTGGGAGTTTGATCGCTCGCTATGCACTACCCATCAGGGGGCAATGTGGAACAAAGGAAGGCCCCAGCCTGCAGCCAGAAGGCTCCAATTAGCTCTGATTGCCAGTCAGGCCTAGGGACCTTACCTGTGCATGAATGTCATGTACTGGGCCTCTAGTATTATATATTGAGTTGGAATTTAGCGCCTGCATGCAACGTAACCACACTATACTACATGTGTGATCCTCATCAAAGCGAATTATTCACTAATTACCTTGAAGAAGTTGAAGAGCCTTTTATATAAATACTAGAGGCCCAGTGCATGAAATTCGTGCATGGATGAGGTCCCTAGGCCTGGCTGGCAATCAGGGCTGATTTGTGGGGTGACCAGTGGGTGATCAGGGACTCCCGCTGGCACCCGCGTTGGCTGGCCTGGCACTGCCTGCTCATTGGTCCCAACCCCCCACTTCCACTGCTGGTCATCTCCCTCTGCAGGGCAACCACTGGCACCCACCTTGACTAGCCTGTGGCCTGTGGGCTGGGGGCAGCTGGTGGTCAGTGCACATCACAGCAACCAGTTGTTTTGCCAGTCATTCTGCCATTGGTTGATTTGCATATTAGGCTTTTATTTTATAGGATTCTTATAAGCAATTGTCTTCTATACAAATGGGGTCAAACGTGTATTTTTCTTTTATTTTTTTTCCCTTTTCTACTTACAATACATATTGGATTTCTGTCCAGGTCAGTGTGTGTAACTCTCATTCATTTCTTTTGATGGCTAGGTTTCATTTCTTAGGATGGATATACTGTACCTATGAAAGTGGTCCACTACTGATAGACATCTGGCTACTATAAGCAATGCTATTGTAAACATGATTATATGTATATTTCTGTGCATATGTGTGACATGCTGATCTTTAGGATTTTCAGGTCAAAGGTGTTTGCATTTTGATAAATTCTGCCAGATTGCCCTCCTGACTTAAGGTTATTCTATTTAAACTCTTGTAATGATAGAATATTTGTTTCCAGTGCTCTTAACCCAGTCTGGACATGATCTGTTTTATTTTTTGCCTCTTTCTTAGCTAAACAATGATAACCTAAAGTTTATGTTTTTATTTATATTGATTTCAAAGAAGAAGGGAGTGGGAGAGAGAGATAGAAACATCAATCATGGGTCGGCTGCCTGCTGCACACCTCCAACTGGGGTTCGAGCCCATAACCTCAGCATGTGCCCTTGACTGGACTCAAACTTGGGACCCTTCAGTCCACAAGCTGATGTTCCATCCACTGAGCTAAATAAGCGAGGGCAAACTGGGCTTATTTTTAAATTTATACTTTTTCAGTTTCTTTATATGTATTTTGGTTACTCATGTATCTTTCTAATTTGCCTATTCAACTTTGACAATTTTCTCGTTGAGTTTTTTTGTCTTTTTCTAGAAGATTTGATATACTTGTTATATAAGGCTAAATCCTTTGCCACTTATGTAGCTGATGATATCTTCTCCCAGTCTGTCCAATGCCTTTAACTTTGTTTAAGGTGTATTTTACTCTCTGAAAGTTCTGACTTTTATTGTCAGTCTTTTCTTAATGGACTCTACATTTTATATCTTACTACATTCTATAATTTCCCCATTCCCACATTATAAAGTACCATAGCTGCCTCAGAAACTTAAACAGATAGGCAAAAAAGAACTGTATCATTACATGTGTGAAAAGGAACATAGCATCATTTTGAGTGGTTTAGTGAGGGGTGATGTTATTCATTCTGTACAAAGTGTTTTATGTATTTTTCCATTAGGTTAATATCTCCTTATGTAATATCTGGATGATCAGCTTTATGCAATTGACTTATAGGCACAAGAGGTATTTCGAAAATGCATTACAGTTCAAGAAGAATGGAAACAGTTTCACCATCTTTGTTATTGGGAGCTGATGTGGATTAATATATTCCAACAAAATTGGATGGAGGCATATTACTATTCAGACCTGCTTTGTAAAGAGAGTAAATGGTCCAAGGTAAAGAGCAGTGTTTTTATTAATGTCATCTATTTACTAATAATTATACAGGACTTATTAGGACAATTTGTTTAGTAGTATGAGGTCGACGTGGTTTTCTCCACTGAGACCTGTCAAAGGAAGAAATGTGCATTTAGTGCCTATTCGTTATGACCACTATTGCTCCTCAGCACTGCGTACTTTAAAAGCCATCCAAAGAGTCCTTTTCCAAGGAGGCTTTCCCTCTGAAGAGAAACTGCACTTATATTTAAAAATTTTTAAATACCAATAGTTTTTGTAATTTTTTGTAGACTCTCCAATGCCCTGATGACAAAGCTTTTCATAATAATCAACATTGATTCTGATCCATTTGTGAGAAGTTGGGAGGAATGAGATAATGATCTCTCATTCATTTTGTCCATTTCCTCACCCAAAAGCCATATAGTTGTGTAGTAGGAAGATGGTCAGCAGTAAGTGAAAAGTGTTCACCTCATTTGGAACAGGCATTGCGAGTCTTTTTCACTATTTTTTTGATACCTCTTAAATATTATGACTGGAAGACCTATAGGTCATTCCTGATTGCAAGGTATAAGTGCCATGTTCCTATGGATCTTCTACAGCCAGGTGCTTTTTTTTCTTCTTCCAGGCAACATATGTGTACTTGAAAGCTGCGATTTTGAGTATGCTTCCTGAGGAGGAAGTTGGAGCAACTAAAGAGAATGTGGTAACTTTATTCAGGTGAGCAATATACTACTTCTATAACTAAGGCCTCGTATGTAAAGAGGAACGTACATCTTCTTTTTTCTTACTGCGCTCCCATGCTTCACCTTCATATTTCTTTAATTTATCTACTTATTTAACACAGGAACTCTTTAAAAATATATTTAGCTAAGAATCAAAATAGCATCCTTTTAGCAGGAATTTTGAGAACATATTATTTTTTGTTTTGTTATTCGGACTTTGCTACTGCATTTTGAACAGTTTCCTAAAATGGTATTGTTGCAAAAGATGTCAACCATTGCTATGTATCAAAGGTATTCTGTGATCAGATAAACTTAAGAAACACAGTTTAACATATCCTTAGTTTTCATTAGTGTGTCCAAGATTCTGAGAGACACTTCTGGGAAATAATCTGTTTAGCTTTGTTTACACTAGTATCCATCCATCCAGCCAGCCAGCCATCCACCCATCCATCCATCCAGCCTAGGAATTGCTGATTCATTAGGTTTGGGGAGGAGTCTGAACATTGCCATTTGGACCGGTTTTCCACATGATGCTGCGCTTGGCCTAGGCTAGGGAGTACGGCAAGAACACCATAGTGTGAATAGTCTGTGTCCTAATGACTTTTTGCTGGGCTGGGCTCTTCACAGACAGGTGGATAGCTTGAAGCAGAGAATTGCCGGGAAATCCATCCCTACAGAGAAGTTTGCTGTGAGGAAGTCTCGCCGTTACTCCGTCTCATTGCCTGAACCCGTGAAGCTCGTCTTGCCTGCCCTGGTATCTGCCTTTGTTTTCTTTACTGTTTCTGTTCCAGAAGTACATGGTCTTTTCCTAGCAGCAGGGAGCATGCCTCGCTTTGGTTGTGAAGTTTAGTTCCATTGAAAACCATTGTAAGTGTTGTCTGTAAGGTGAACATTCACAATTAAATAATAAATATTTCAGCTGATGCTTTGTTTTTTTGAGAAGTTGGTAAGTTTTACCCATTATGATAAGGACTATTTAAAAATACATATCATTTGATTCTTACTCGATGACTCTGTGAGGGTATGTTCTCTTTGTAGCCCATTTTACAGGTAAGGAAATCCAGGCACAGTGGGGTGAGATGACTTAATTGAAGCTGAGTTGAATTGTAATGCTAGCCATATAGGTCATTTTCTCTTTTCTGAGTGGCCACATTAAAAATGAAAAGGTAAAATGTAGAAGGAAAAGGAAACATGAAAATGGTGGAAAAGATGTGTTTTGTTTAATCCGGTTTATACAGGATGTTGTTGTTTGAGCATGGAATCGACAAAAATGTCATGAGATGCTTCCTGTTCTTCTGTAGAGTTCTGATTCTTTGGAATGTGGTTGTGTTTTACTGTGGGAGCACGTCTCCTGTGGTCGAGCACATTTCCAGGACTCAGAGCCTGAGTGGCTAGTGGCTGCTCTACTGGGCAGTGCATGGCCTGAGCCATAGTCTTTATGGTTAGGCCATCAAGGCTAGACTTCATAAAAACCATACTTTCAACTTAAATGTTTTTAATGAAGATTCTTGAAAAAGTACCGGGTATCTCAAATTGCTGTGGTTCATTGGGGCTTTAGATTTGCATAGGTAGTCCGCACAGGCAACTGTTTATTGCCTTTCATCTCTGCAGTTCTGTGCTTGGGTTTCCGGATGTTTAAAATTTTTTATTTTTTGTATTTCAAGAGATTATTTAATTATTCACCTTTGAAAGTTTTTTCCCCTAATTTTTACTATTACAAACATGCTACAGTTCACATTCTTTATATTCTTCTTTTTGTTTTTGGGCATATAATTATGTGGGAAAACTTTTGAGAAATGGAGTTCTTGGTTATAGGGTATATGCATTTAGTATTTTGACATTGCCAATTTGCCCTCCCAAAAAGGCTGAGTCAATTTAAAATTCAATCAACAGTGTTTTACTGTTTGAATTTGTGTTTTTCTATTAGGGCAGTTGAACATGTCTTTCTGTGCCTACTTACTTTTCTTTCTTCTCTTGAACAGTTCATAAACCTCACTAATTTTTTATCGGGTGTCTATTGCTTTGATCATTGAATTACGGGAGCTCTCTCTACCTGCCTTGAGAAAGAAAGCTGGAGCCCCTGCCAGGTGATAGGAGCGACCTGCATCTAGTACCCAGGCCCGCATGTATCCTACTTCAGATTGAGTCTCAGGGAACACCACACCAGCATAGGTTATTCTGTGCCTGTACAGGACAAAATATGACAAAATTCTTTCTATCTGAGCACAGATGAAAGTAATAAAACCAGGAAGAGGACCAAGTATCCCTCATTCCCAGATAATGTGGGAGCCTGCTGCTGTTTTTCCAGTGACAGCTTTTAGCTCCCTTCCTAATCCATTTCTATCACTTAATTTGTGTTCGGAAACTTTTTCTTCCTACATCACAGAACTTTCCTGAAAATCATCTAGAGTACCATCGCCTTCTTGTTGCTCTAGGACTTATGTAAGCTAATTATATCCAACTTCATTAAGGGTCTTCAAGAAGGTTAACTCACTGCACTGATTTCTCTAGATGTAAGGCAGTATAATTGGCTTGAATCATGGTAACTTGCTTTCTTCTTATAAATATTTCATCAGTAAAAACAACATCTTCAAAGGATCATCATCATTAAATATCCCATTAGTTATTGAATTGAGTTGTGATGCTATTAGCAACAAGAAACTGTAAGATGTGAAATAAAAGGTAGAGTGTGACAGTTTTAGTAGTTTTCCATGGCATAAATTAAAGTTTACTTTGTTGCCACTATACTCAAATGCATTTTTTCTATAAGAAGTTGTTTAAATAATATCTTCATCATGTTTCATTTCTAAGAAATACTAATTATCCTGCTTATTTTGTACTTTTAAGAATATGAACTGCACTACCAGAAAAATTATACAAATATTTTCAAGCAAAAGCACATTTGCTTTTGGTCCAAAAAGAAAAAAAAATTCTCATCTGGTATCTTATTAAATGTAATTTGCAATAAAAAAATCATTCATTTACATTTTCATGGCTGTCATTCAGCCATATGGCCTTCAAATGAATACATTTTCTGCATATTGGATTGCATTACTGAACTGTCGCATGTTTTAATGGTATAAAAGAACCTGAGCCCAGTGAAATATTTCCTATGTTCATTTCCAGTGATATCCTTGGAAACAATTTATGTAAATAATTGGCAGATATTTTAAAATGTTTTCCCTTTACTTAGAAGTAACAGCAATGATTTATATTAAATAGAATTGCCATAGTATCAGTTTAAAATATTGTATTTATTTGCTTGGCTGCTGTAGTTCAGTGCTTGAGCACTAACCCTCAGGATGCAGGAGATTCTCAGGGCACATGCCCGGGTTTGGGGCTCAATCCCCAGTAAGTGATGTACAGGAGGCAGCTGATCGATGATTTTGATCACTAATGTTTCTATTCCTCTCTCTCTCTCACTTATTCTCTCTGAAATCAATAAAAACATTTTTTAAAAATGAAATATTTACTTTGGTATCTATAATTGATTATCTCCCAAAATGATTGACTACCAGTAAGCGCTTAATAAATATTTGTTCAAATAATGAATAAGTTATTTTTTTCAGTAAAAATACACTATAGTATATCTATTGAATTACTTCACAGTATAAAAGACAAAGTCATATAATAAAATGAGGTGGGGAAATTATATCACTAAACTCCATATGAGATCCATAGCAACCAAGGTAAACACATATTCGTAGTTTTGTTGTTGTAAAGGACATTGAATAACCCTCACATAATTGCAAATGGGTTTTTATTCCTCCCTGTTAGGAAATGATGTACATCTGGAATGGTTTTCCAATAGTGAGCAAAAGAGAAGACCTCTCCGAAAATCTGTTGTTAACTGTTGAAAAGGCTGAGGCAACTTTACAAAAGCAAAGTAAGTATGAACTTTGAAAGCCTGGAAATCCTTACCATTCCCTGTCCCATGTCATGTCCCTGCTCACATCTGCCTGTGTCCATGTGCATCTCAAGGACAGAAGAGCTTGGGTTGCAGGCATCTGGTGACTGCAGTGCAGGTAAAGAGAGGAATGATACCCGCTACACACATGGATGAGCCCTGGGCGCACTCGGCTAAGTGCAAGAAGCCAGTCGCAAAAGACTGCATGCATGTTACATGATACCATTTATATGAAATACTGACAATCGGTAAATTTGTAAAGACAGAAAGTAGACCAGTGGTTGCCCAGGATGGAGAACTGGAATGGGCATGGTAGTTAAAAGATCTGGCATTCCTTTTTGGGATGATGAACATGTTCTAAGATTGATTGTGGTGATGGGTGTACAACTCTAATACATGCGGTGAGTTGTATACTTTAAGTGGGTGTATTGTGTTCTATGTGCATTATATCTGAATAAATCTGTTACCAAAAAAGAGGAGGGGAAGAAGGCAGGGGAGTGTCTGAGCAGCACAGGAAAGCGTGCACTTGTGATTTTATTCTGTGCCTCTCGCCATGCCTGCTTTTGCTCTCTAGTGTCCTTTATGCTTTTGCAGACACAGAGAACTGTTTGTTTTTTAGTTGAAATCTTATCACAATTTTATTCTTTTGCTCATTACCTTTGATGACAGTAAAGGCCCTTCTCTAGTTCCCTGGAGTGTCTCTCCTGGGAGCAGCTGGCCTGTTAGTAGAAGGCAGGTCAGGGCCTAGGCTCATAGTCCCGGCTCTGCAGCTTGCAGACCCTGGAAAACCCCCTCATCACCCCTACCCTCAGGTGTAGTCGGATAATATCCATGTTTTCTTTTTAAAGTGGAGTGATGTTGGACCCGATAATATCAAGTTTCCCAGTTCTGCCCTTTTCTAATTGCTATCTTCAATAGAGGACTTCTCTTTTGATAAACCATGCCATAAATGGTAGCCTTTGTCTTTTGCCTTACCAATCCCCTAAGATAATGATCTTATCCTCTGGAGTAAAATGAAAATGTCTGTGGTGATAAACATGGGAAAGGGCATACACAAGTTCAAGGGGAAGCAGCGGCAGTCAGAGCGGTGAGCTCATTCCTCTTAACTGACCCAGGACAGCCCTGGGGAGCATTGGCCCCTACTCAGCCCACTCCCTGAGGGGCCTGCACCCTGCCTGACTCTGGCTCCAGGGAGGAGGGCTTGTTTGTGTTGTTTTTGTACTTGGAGCTGCAGCCTGAGACTGAAATGTTTAGTGAGATTGCTCTTTACAACTATTAAAAATGAAACACATTATTACAATTGGTAGAAGCAGGTGAAAAAAAGTGTCCGTATTTTTGCTACAACACAATTAATTTACAATTTTTGTATAGTCCATCCTAGCTGATTTTTATAGTTGCAATCATAATGTACCTAAACATATACTAGCTTAGTTTTATTAAAATGTAATATATCATAAACTTCTTTTTCCCCCAAATTGAGGTACAATTGACAGTCATTTTTAGGTGTATAGTAATTTAGCATAATGATTCAATAACGTATACATTGCAAGATTATCACCACAATAAATCTAGTTAATGTCTGTCACCACCCATAGTTATACATTTCTTTTCTTTTAAGATTGTTTTCTTAGCAACTTTCAGATATTCAGGACAGTACTATTAGCTATAGTCGCCATGCTGTATGTTACGTTCCTGTGACTTACGTATTTTATAGATAGAACTTTGTACCTTTGGCCCTCTTCACCCATTTTGCTCACCCACCTCCCAAACCCTGACTTCTGGCAACTTCCAATCTGTTTTCTGTATCTAATCAGCATTGGTGGCCTGTTGTTCTTTTAAGGTTCTACATATAAGTAAGATCATACAGTATTTGTCTTTATCTGATTAATTTCACTTAGCATAATACCTTCAAGGTCTATCTATCTTGTTGCATGGCAAGATTTAATTCTTTTTTTTATGGCTGAATAATATTCCAGTGTGTGTGTGTGTGTGTGTGTGTTCACATATGTTCTCGCCTTTGTGTGACATTTTCTTTATTGATTTATCTTATTTTCTGCTCTGATCTTTATTATTTTCTTCACTTTGGTCTTTGTTGTTCTTGTTCTAGTTCCTTTAAGTGTAGTTACATTGTTTATTTGAGATTTTTATTGTTTCTTTAGTTGGGTCTATAATGCTATGAATTTCTCTTTAGGACTGCTTTCATTGTGTCCTATAGATTTTCGGTTGTTGTGTTCTCATTTTCATTTGTTTCAAGGTATTTTTTAAATTTTTTCCTTGATCTGATTATTAATCCATTCATTGTTTAGTATCATGTTACTTAACCTCCATGTCTTTGTATGTTTTTCAGTTTTTTTCTTGTGATTGATTTCTAGTTTCATACCATATGGTCAGCAAAGATGCTTCGAATTATTTTAATCTTCTTAAATTTATTAAGACTTTTTTTGTGTCCTAACATGTGGTCTATCCTAGAAAATGTTCTAAGTGCACTTGAAAAGAATATATATTCTGCTACTTTGGGTGAAATGCTCTGAAAATGTCAATTAAATCCATCTGATCTAGTGTGTCATTTAAGGCTATCATTTCCTTGTTGATTTTCTGTCTGGAAGATCTATTCACCGATGTCAATGATAGTGTTTTAATTTTCTTTGAATAGATACCTTGAGTGGAATTGCCATATCATACAGTAATTTACTTTTTGCCATAAATTTTAAATTATTGCTAAATAACCCTTATAATAATTTTAAAAGCTTCATTGCTCATTAGTTGGCCAATGCATTATAATTTAATCAGTCTGCAGTGTTTTTGAGCACTTAGGTTGTTTCCATATTTAAAGTAATTTTAGCTTTAGATTCCCATTAATCAGGAGAAGGAATATGTAAGAATAAAAGCTGAATCAGTTGGCTTATCTATTAAAGGGATCAAAGTTTCAGGCTAGAGAATTAAAGAATCCAGTAGAAGAAAGAGC